>DWCF01000416.1:0-47541 GCA_018230265.1 Delias oraia
TAATGTTGCGATTATTTCCAAGTATATGATAAAAATAAAGCTATAAAATATAATAAACTATAAATATATATATATATGTTTATATATATGTATGTATATATATATATACATACATATATATAGAAATATATTTTGTGTTGCTTTATATATTATTTTGTATTATATATATTTGCTTTATATGAATCGTATATATGTATACAATTATATAAAACAATATAAATATAAGTATATATATATAAGCACCACAACCAGACACGGATTATGGCTCGGTTGTTGATGGGCGGCGGTGTTCTCTTTCCCTATAAGAGACCCACCTGCTCCGTTGTCAGCTATAAAATAATAATAAAAACTGTTTGAGCAGTCAAAGTACGTACTTAGTAATAAATAATAGGTAAACATTAAAATGTTTCATGATAAAAGACACCAATTAATTCAAAAGCTACATTACGTAAATTGATATGTAAGTTCTTAATAAGAAAAGAAAAACAAAGTTCTTTTCGGTTTTTTAAATTTTGGTTATAAAATGCATCAAATTAGTAACTTAATTTCAACCAAGTCCCACGGCTTACTATAGAAACAGGAGACGCATTATAAATAGTTTGTTTTTCCCATCATTTTTGTGAATTCATAGGGGTGGGTGAAGTCAATGAGTTTACATTAAGGTCTTTTATTTCACCATGTAAACATATTATTAAAACCTTTTTAAAAAATATTTTAACTTCGAAATATATTTTGAATAAAATTGATTAAGTAATTCAAGAGAGTACAACGGAAGGAATATTCAATCAAAATATGTTGAGTTACGTAGTTAAGCTGTGACATCATTCCTAGCAACGTTGGTCTCTAAATTATATCAAAGAACAGAGAACACATATATGGAATATAACTTACGAATAGCATCTCTTCAGTTAACTTTGCTTATTATGACTATTCTAGTTCATCATCAGTCTGAAGTGATACCACGGTCTCACAGAATAGTCAGCGTGAAATGGTAGTTGTACTTGAACGGTACTACTACTTCGTTTCGTTGAGTGAGTAAGAATAGAGGATGGACTTTAAATGCCGGAACTCTGGAGTATGGCGCAGTTTTCCATAAGCTGTGGTGGTCTTTTACTATATAGGAGACCCACCTGCTCTGTTATCCTCTATACCATTAAAAAATTGTCTGCAAAGTATGCTTTGAACAAACAATAGCTATTATTTTTTAATTGTCTGATAATTTGACATTGATGAGACAAATAAAATCTAGATAATGGCAGGACTTACTCAAAAATAAACTTCTAGTTAAAATCCTATTTTTTATTACCTTTTTTGCAAACACGGCATTAATATCACAAGAAGTTTATCAGTTCTGTAGCGTTTATTATATTGGCCGACGCCTAAAGTATTAAATACATAATCTTTAATTTTTGTCACATCTTACAAAATAGCCAGAAATTTGTATAATAATGTTGGTAAAACCTTCCTCAAGCTGCAGGTAAATTCTAAAATTATCTAATCAGTTCTGTATTTGAGAATGTACCTACCATTATATCTTCTATTACAGTTATTAATAACAAATAAATATTTAAAAAATTAAAAACATGTCTTTATTATTTTTTAATTTATATAAATAAATATTTCAGTTATTCTTCTTTTTTTACCGTAAAAAAACTTACAGTCTCCTAAGGGCAAGTAAACTTAAATTGAAACTTAAGCGTTATATAAAAGGATTTGATATAACTTTGTACGAACAATTTAGACCCATTTCTTTAACGACATAATGTATTTTAAATTATAAAGTTGTTAAACATATTTATAACCATACAAATAAAGTAAACGATCCTATTATTTCTTAATAACACGTGATTGTATATTTTGCTTATTTTAAGTCTTTTCATGGTCATTCAAGTCAAATAGAAATAGAATGTTTGTTAAAACGGGGAATGTAACATAAAAATTATCTATAATTGGTATTTTTTTTTGTATTTAATTGTCAGCTCATCTGTTACGGCAGAGGCCCTGGGATCAAATCCTGTTTTGGCACCAAGACAACATAATTATGGTGGAGTTATAAATATAAAATGTTCAGAAAGGTACATAATTAAAGTTAAGCTATTTAATTAAATAAAACGTTATTAATTATGATATTGTTGAAATTATTTGTAATTCCCAAGTGAAAATGTCACTCTTTAGTTAAGGAATGAAGATAAGCTCAAAAGAGCTAGTATCCGGCTTTAAAATAAAAAAATGAGATAAATCCCAGAGCAGAATATGTCTGATAAACTACTTTTAGAAAGACACATATATGCTTGCCCGTACTTTAAAGTCAAATATTTTATTCAATGTAATGATGGTATAAATCAGCTTATTGAAATTCAAAATGAACTTCGTACAAAATGATAGTAGAGAAGAATGGTATATTTTATTTGTAGAGCTGGAGAAATAAATACTTTGTTATTTAGTTAATTAATCTTGGATATTATAGTATGCTTTTTACCTTACCTTAGTTTACCTTAGTAATACGGTATTTCACAATTTTTGGTCGTTGTCTAGTAATGCTCCAGTTTTAGTTTTATAAATTGTAATGTTTGCGGTCTTTGTGTGTTTTGTGGTAATTAGTTGATTATAATTAAGTTGCGGCATATAAATCGCTTTGGGGACTCGTTAATAAATTAATAAACAACAATATCACATTTAAATTTTATTTGATTGTATTCTATGAATTCATATGAACTATGATAACGTATAGAGATAATCTTCACTAAATATGGTAGAAGTTAACGTTATATATCCACGATTAGTCACGCTTTCTTACCGTCATGTCAACGCTTTATTAGGTACCAAGTGGCCGAAAGAAAACAATCATAGAATGTGATAGGAATTCAAGAAAGCAAAGAAAAAAATCATTATGATTTTTAAAAAAATAAAGGTCTCTTCAAGGATTATACGTAATAAATTAATTGGCCTATTGTTATATGCAATTATTATATATTAGCGGTGAATGGTGATGTTAAATGCAGTAATGTTGATAAAAGCTGAAAATTAAATGTATATGGATAATTCCTTTATGAAAATGAAGGCATAAGTGGTAGCTTTTCCCCGGATAAGCGGTCCGCCGCCCATGGACAGCCCAAAGTCTTACTATGCGGTGCGTTGCCGGCCTTTTAGGGATAGGTATCAGTCGGGTTACTTCGATTATATAAATTAAGTAAATAAGTCCAATACTAGTATTCAATCAATTGTAACAATTTATATTTCATTTTAAATATACATATTTTAAGCATGTTTTCGTAATGTATAACAACAATGCATTGCGGAAGAATTAAAATACAGATAGAGAAATCAGTTGACTCACGATGAAGAAAATATGTAGTACAAAGCTGTCAGCGATGTTTATGAGGTAGGAATTGTACGTTTTTTGGGAAACGATTGTGATACGCAATTTTCTTATAACTGTAAAGTGTGCGCTGGAATGGGAGTCATGTCATGTTTTATTATTTATATCATAATACTTATTTTACACTTTCTACTTGAGGAACTTCTTTTTAAAACTTTTGGGGTATCACGTAAAACTAATTTATACAATTAAACTCTGCAGAAGTTTAATTTTAAACTATAGTTTAATGTATAATTTATTTAAATTAAATAACGCTATAAGCTATGCGCTATAGTGAACTTTAGTATTTTTATGATATAGTGGACAACAGAGAACACTATCGCCCATGGACAACCACGCCACATTCGGCGCATGGTTCACGGCCTTCGATATCCTCACTCACTCTGCGAAACATAGTACAAGCACCATTACACGCTGAGTATTTTGTGAGCCCACGGTATGACTTCCGAGTTTATTGATTAGTAAACCTTAGGAAGTTCAATTATATAAATCCTTATAAAAACTTCTTAGTTTAAAAGTATCTACTTTAAAATCTGAATAACCAAGTGAGGTATTTTTGAAAACTCGTATTCGTCGAAAATAGTAAATCATCATCATCATTTCAGCCGTAAGACGTTCACTGCTGGAGAAAGGCCTCCCCTTGGATGTAGTTTAAATATTTGGCTAAAATTCGTATTAATTATATTTATGATGCAAGATACAAAGTTAGTAGTAAAGTATCCTTAATTTGGATATGATATATAATACAACATATGTATAGAAATCCAGGATTTCTATAAATATATTTTCTTTAAATTGAAAAGTCCTTTCATCGAAGCTAGTCAAATGACCGTACAACGGTGCTACAGGCAGACAATAAACAAATCACCGCATGAATATTCATGTTCCATCCCCATGTTCGAGGGATCCGATGGACTTTAATAATAAAAACATATTAGCAGCATTGCATGTCTGTCTTTCCGTGACCGGGCAGTTTTACACCTGGTCAGGGGGAGGCCGATGGGCCAAAGGGGGCTGACCGTTTGCCAGCGAGCTATTAATGATGGTGGCCATAATGTTTATTGAGCCCACTGAGCTGTTTTAGGTAATGCATAGAGCCCGCTTTGTAAATTAACTGTTATGACTTTGCTATTACTCGCCTCAATCGACTGTTTAGCCGGCCTGTTACGTTACTTATACATCACAGAGGCTCGTAGGTACGTCGTGACTTTAAGGTAATAAAACTTGATTGAACCCGAAGCTCTGAGGGTTAAAAATAAGGAGTAAAAGGAACAGAGTGTGATGTAGTACTGTAGAACTTTTGCCTAACAAAAAATATATCAAGTATATTTGATAGGAATTAGACGTGCTCTCTATTAATTATAGCATACATGAAAAGTACACATTAACCTCGGTATGTCACGGGGATCAAAGAACACGCGTACTTAATTTTGACTTCGTTTTATTATAATAAAATAATATGGTCGCGTGAACGGCGCGTGGCCCCGTTCGCCCCAACATTACTTCATTAGATAGTGATGATACAAGGCATAGGGTGAGTTTAACTTTTAAATTTGATGGCACCGCTTTGCGGTTCAACGCATTGTGCGACAGGGGTGTGATTGAAAATTGATTTATTTTAAAATACTTCACCGACCTCAGTAAAATTATAATCACTTGTCATAAAAATGCATAGACAGAGAAATAAATTATATTTAATATAATATATGTATTTATTTACAAATTACGATTAGGACATCTTACGTAGATTACGAAATAGAGCATTTAAGTAACGATACACCGACTGCAGACTATTCCTTTATATAAAGCTATGTTAACGATAAAGTAACGAAAGCTTTCTACAACCGTCTTTGATTGAATGATTTGATTGATATATTGAAGTAATGTTGATAAATTAATCCTTTACTTAACATCGCGAGTTTATAATAGGATTGATTAATGGTTATGTAACAAGGCATCAAAGAGCTAAGTATAGTATTAATTCAATGTAATTTATAGAGTTTCTTGCGATGAAGATATTAATCGCGAAATTAGCTTTGATGCTTAGAGATTAACATCAAGAGGTTTGCGAAAAACGTACTTTTTTGAATGCTATAGCGGACAACGGAGCAGGTGGGTCTCCTATATGGTAAGAGAACACCGCTGCCCTCGGATAACCGCGCTAAAGTTCGCGTATTGGTTCTATTGCCGGCTATATATATATATATCCTCACTCACGCAAAATACAGTAGAAGTATCGTTTCAAGTACAACTACCATTCGACGTAGAGTATTCTGTGCGCCTGTGGTATCACGGACGACTAGCCCAATTAGTGCGTTAGCTTCAGCATGACTCTCCTACGGTTGTAACGTATGTCTCAGTTGCGCTGCTACCCATTGAATTATGTTTATCATACTTTTGTATTATAAAATGTTGAAATTTAATCAAATGTTGTAGTATTTAGAGATTTGTTGCTTTATGATGGCCAATTATCCAGTAGACATGAAATGGTAACAATCTGAAGAAGGGGGTTCAGACTAGTTGTTAATTAGCTAATGGACGAGGCTCCCCATTTCACTGGCAACGCGCTGTAATGGATTGTGGCACGCTCCAGACCATCTCCGATTTCACTCGCCTGACACTATCTATACTCTATGGATACATTTCTAAAATGACTTCTGTGAAATGCTTCTCACGCCAAGGGCTTTTTTATGTTAGTTTTAAATGTTATATATTAGTTTTTATGTTATAACGGAGCAGGTGGATTTCCTATATACTATTAGAACACCGACGCCAACGGATAACCGCGCCACTGTCCGCGGCTTGGTTGTGCTTCCACTTCAGCGGTATTTCAAGGGCCTTCGATACCCTCACTTACTCAGCGAAACACAAGTACCGTTATATGCTGAGTATTCTGTAGGCGAGTGGTATTATTTCGGACGAGCCGGCCCAATTTGTGCGTCAGAATATGAATTAGTAGCATGTCTTACGCTCACACACTCTACAATTTATTCGGTCTCTGGAAGGGCTTGACAGTGGCCGGGCGAGTGTCATAATACTGTCGCACCCGTGGGAGAGCCATGCTGACGCATTAATTGGGCTGGCTCATCCGAAGTAATACCACAGGCTCACAGAAAATTCAGCCTGAAACGGTACTTGTACTGTGTTTCGAAGAGTCAGTGACGATATTGGAGGCCCCTAAAAAGTACCGCTTAAGCAGCGTAAAAAGCCGGCAATACAACCAATGCGCGGACTGTGGCGCGGTGGTGTTCCGTTGTCCGCTATAGAAAAAAAGCAATCGCATAAACTAATAATCATATCAGGTGTAGGCATACCGTAAGTCAATTTAAACAAGAATTTATTCAGTAAGTTAGTAATCTGTCATACAAGGTGCATAGTGTTATTTAATTATGATATAATAATTGAGCGCTACATTTATTTCTGTCAATCATGAGTAGAAAGTCGACGACCTCGGATGTTGTCATGTTGTTTATCAGATACCAGTGTCTGGCGAGTAGCTTTTCAGCTTTGCCTCGAAAAATTCATCTATAATACAAGAACTTTGGTCTTATAAGGTAGCATATCAATACTTTTTACTCTAAGCGGACAACGGAGCAGGTGGGTCTTTTAAATGGAAAGAGAACACTGCCGCCCATGAACAACCACGCCATACTCCGCCCATTGGTTGTGCTACCGGCTTTTTACGTCGCTTAAGTGGCACTTTTAAGGGCCTCCGACTTACTTGCTCATTCTGCAAAACATAGTACAAGTACCGTTTCACGCTGAGTATTCTGTGAACCCGTGGTATCACTTCGGACAAGCCGTCCCAATTAGCACGTCGGGATATGCTTCAGCATGTCTCTGCCACATGCGTGACAGTATTAAGACATTCGCTCGGCCACTGTCATGCCCTTCCAGAGACAATAAATTATAAATTAAAATATAATTATCCGGACCAGGCTTCGAACCCGATACTTTCTACTTCATGGTATACTATAAAAACCATTAAGCTACGAGGCTCTCGAAAAGTATATATTAGTAATATATCAACATTTAAGAAGTAAGCTCTTGAAGAAATCTAAAAATTATAGTCCAGTGCCAATGAATAATAATTACTTAAAGTACCTTAAGTGATCATAATATTGCAAAATATATTCTTTTAAATTAATTTAGAATTATTTGAAGTTCTTAAAGTAAGTCGTCTAATAGATTATATTTGTGTTAATAGGAGGTCCGCGAATACCGGGAGTTCGTGAGTATATATGAGGTACCACGGTAACATCTCTGGACCGTTCATAAATGCTAAGAATAACTAAATTAATACCTAATCTGATTTTTTTCTATTTATTTCATTAAAGGGTCCAAGAAAACTGTCCTTCCATTTCTAGGGGTCCGTGGCTGAACAGGATAGGAATCGCTATATTACGCTAGTAAATAACTTTCTAGGATCCCGAAAGCTCAATTACAAAAGACAGCCAGTATTATCACTATAATGTTATTTAGTTTATAAAAAAATATTACATATCCGGAATGAATTTTCCAAGTGCTTACAAATGAAATAGAATTGATATTTTCAATATGCCATTTCAACACTTTGATCTTTACAGTATTGTACGTAATAATCGAGGCGTCAATTTTATAGCAGTCTGCAATAAAAAACGCATAACATGCCCGACGTAAATTGAATGGACTCGAGGGTAGGCAGTGTTAACGCACGAATTTAAACTTTATCATAAGGGAATAAGATATATATTCCTATTCAATGGTGTTTATAGTTAGAGATCGTAAAGCAGTATGGGGTTGAATATGGTTCGGCATTGGGGATAATATGATATATCCACGTCACAATATTAACACCTTGTGTCTTATGCAGTTAACTCAATTGAAAGGCTAATTTTGTTTGTGCAAATATTATATTTTATTTATAAATATTATTATTGTTTGCTATAATTTAACTCAATTTTATTACATACATTTTTAAACTGCACTGAATTCAAGCTTTCTTTTAAAAGGCAACATACGTTTATACAAACAAAATCTGTATTTAGCTTTTTATTTTTATTCTATAGCGTACAACGCAGCAGACATGGTCCTATATAGTAAGAGAACGCCGCCGCCCATAAACATTGGTTGTGTTGCCGGCGTCTTACGCCGCTTAAGTGACATTTTTAAGGGCCTCCGATATCCTCACTCACTCTACGAAACATAGTACAAATACCGTTTCACGTTGAACATTATACTGTGAGCCTGTGGTATCATTTCGGACGAGCCGCCCGAATTAGTGCGTCAGCATATGCTTCAACATGGCTCTGCCAGGGATGCGACAGAATTAGGACACTCGCCCGGCTACTGTCAAACCGTTCCAGAGACCAAATTCATTACAAATTAAATAATAATTATCCGGAACGGGATTCGATCCCGATACCTAGAGCTTCATGCTACACTTTTAAAACCATTAAGCTACGAGGCTCTCAAGATCTGATCAATCGAAATATTTTATTTCTACAGACTTCTTACCCATAATTTCCACAACTACGCGTTTTTTCAGACGCTTGAACTAAAAGCGATGAAGCTAACTGAAAGCGATGGAGAAGGTTACATGACCTCACATAAATGTACGGCATAGTTACCCAGTCGATCTATACATATAGGATATACCTAATTTATTTCCCGGTGTGCCCAATCACAGCTTTGGGCGTTCGTTAGGGCGGGGGTAAAATGACATCAATATCTGCGCGCGCATTCTAAAAAAAAACTTTATTAACTTAAATATCTGTTGTGCTATTTTCCGCTACCACACTCCATGCTTAGCTAATATATGTTTGTTACCAAGGATATGTCAGTTCCCAAAAATAAATATTCTTATATGTAGTATTATACAAATCGTTTTTAAAACGTAGAGCCTCGTAACAAAGCAGTTTTATAATCAATCAATTTCAAATCAATCGTATATAAGCAAGAATTATCAAATAATCAAAAATATATAATTCACTAGTAGACTCGGCAGACGTCGTTCTGCCCGCTATTTTACCCACCAAGTCTGCCTTACGTGTTTCTATTAAATATCGTCATGTTTGCACAATACAATTATAAACTGTAATCTATGTGCTATTCTGATTATAAGCTATTTTATTACAAAGTTTGACTAAAATACGTTCTGTATTTTCACGTGAAGAAATAAAAAACATCCATCGGAACAAACTTTCGTGTTTTTTAAGCAAAATAAGTAAAAAGCAGGAATAATTTCACTGTATTATCGTCACTATAATTTGAATTTGATTTACACTTCGGTCTACGTAACACGTGGTTGGCTATGCTAACATCAAAAATTTAAAAAGTAGAAATAATTGAATTTCACGCTATTTCGTTTACTACAAAATAAATTTAATTTATACTTTAGCCTCAATAACACGTAGTAATAATCATGCTATTAAATTGTAACTTATATGACACATCATCATCAGCCCATTTAAGTCCACTGCTGGACATAGGCCTCCCCCAAAGACGACCACCCGCTGCGAAGGTCGCAGCGGTCGCTTCGTTAGATCGTCTTTCCATCGCGTGGCGGGACGTCGCACTCTGCGTTTCCCGGTACGCGGTCGCCACTCGAGAACCTTTCTTCCCCATCGGTTGTCGGTTCGTCGAGTGATGTGGCCAGCCCATTGCCACTTCGACTTACTAATACGGCGGGCAATGTCAATTACTTTTGTTCGGCTGCGGATAACCTCATTTCTGATTTTATCTCGCAGCGAGACTCCGAGCATTTACCCAATAATTAAAAACTTAAAGATGCTGACGTAAACTTTATAAAACTCGATTGGATAAACCTAAATACCTCCGTGAGAATATTAATTGATAGGTTAGTTATACTGTTTATACTTTTTAAAATTATAAATTACATTTATAACACGCTCCTCTTTCCGCTGGCGGTTAAAATTACATCGCTGTAAGACAGCACTGGCCACAATCGCATGTCCGTTGCAATTAGAGCTTTATCACGTGCATTATTAAGCAGCGCCACGCTTGCTGTATTTGTTCAACGTTCGGCCTTTTGTTCCCATTTCGACGCCACTGTTTCGGCCTTTCGCTGTTTCGAGTTTACTTTTCTATGAACTAAGACTAAGACTAAGAATATATTTCTTTAACGACACTTTTCACCCGGGCAGAGACATGCTGAAGCATATGCGGACGCACTAATTGGGCCGGCTCGTCTGAAGTGATACCACGGGCTCAAAGAATACTCAGCGTGAAACGGTACTTGTACTGTGTTTCGCTGAGTGAGTGAAGATAACAACACAACCACGCCACACCCCGCGCATCGATTGTGTTGCCGGCTTTTTACAACACTTTAATAATTTTATTTGGAATTATAATTATAGATAGTTAACAATAACAATGCAATCTTAATGTTTGTGATAACGTAGCTACTAATTTAGTCATAAAACTGATATGAATTTATTTTTATTATTATATTGCAGAACGGGGAATGAAAGTGTGGATGAAATTAAATATTTTTATTCAATATAAATACAAAATGCAGCTCGTTAAATGTCAAAATCAGTCTACCACCGGTTCCAAGCTAAGTCCAGTGAGAAGAACCGGCGAAATAGACTCAATGGTTGTGATTTTTTTTATGGTACTGATTACTGCCGCCAAAATAGTTCAAGTATTTAATACTAGTATTCTGTAAGCCCTTTGTGATATTCCTAACGAGGTGGCCCAAGTGCGTCAGCCTGGCTTCGCCACCGCCTCTGTAATTATTAATTTCAAGAAACAGTGAGTAACGCGTACGTAGAAGCGGATAGGAGTGACCCCAGCCTGCCACCACGGATCCTGATTAATGGCCAACGTTCACAATAGCTAATGACCTGCCCCGATTCATTGCGAGGCATTTCTAAATGGATTGTGCACGGACAGTTCCCGCATTCCATACTGCGATGATTGTAGTTGGACGGTTTTGCCAACTGCTTCCTAATGATGCTTTTACAAACAGATTTTTATTCCACATTGAATCATGTCTTACAAAGTGGCGTTAAGGAAGAATACGTTTGGTTAATTTTATTATTATATTATATTAATCGTATTATTATTATATATTATATATATATTAATATATATAATATATATTTTAGCTTTTGTTTTAACCGATATATATAAAAATATGGAAAATATAAACACTTTTTCCAGGTTAACTGTCTCGTCTGATACAAAAGCTGAATAAAACACTTGTGCTGTGTTTCTCCGCGCGACTGAGAATAGCAGTGGCCCACAAAGTTTTGGCTTACGCAGTATAAAAAGACGGCAGCACAACTAGCACGTAAATTATGGCGCAGCGGTATTATCATTAGATCCGCCTATGCCTTAGTCTGCTATATAATAAAGTAATAGATTTGATTCTTTAAATATGCAATCTCCTATAATATTTTTCGCTTTGTACTAAAATTTTCTTGTAGTTTTATTCACCATAAAGACCAAAATGCAGCTCGTTGAACATCAAAATCAGTCTACCTCCGGTCCCAAGCTAATCTGAGAAGAACCTCAGAAATAAACTCAGCGGGTGTGATTTTTTGAAAATAATTATCACTATAGTATGCTTAATCATACAACAACAACGTCCCTTAACAGTTGTTTAAATTTATTTACAGAAAGTTTTTGCTTGTTTTCTGAGTTCCTATTGTAGAAGCGTATCTCATTACCTCTAAAAGAATTACTATTTATAGCCTGAAATTCTAGCATCCTGTCAATGTAAAGCCTTTATTGGGTTAACTAATTTTAGAGCGAATTATGAACCTATTTCAAAAGGTTATATGTGACCGGCTGGCATTTAAGAATCCCATCGTTGACATGAGAAGAGATTCGGAGCAGGCGAGTGGGCGTGTGCCGTTAAAAGCTTTCTAAGAATGGACACGACCCAACCCAATGCCGATTCAATGGCAAGAATGGGTGACGTCATTGCACTGATTACTACTGTATGTAGTTTATATTCGGTTGATAAGGCATTCTAAGGTTTTATATCGTCGCTTAATGTAGAGGAATTTTTATTCTAAGCCAAACCTTTCCAAACACAGCGTAGCACAGAATGCCTTAAATACTCAGTAGTTTGTCACTACAAACGTGAGGTGATACGTATGAAAATTCTGCCCTGATAATGAGACGTTTTCGTTTGAACGATTTTCGATATTTATTGAGCTCATCGAGAAGTCTGCTAATATATGAGACTTCTTTAAAACTAAGTTTAAGTTTCATTATCATCATCAGCCTATCAAGTCTACTGCTGGACATAGGCCTCCCCCAAAGACGCGCCTCCTCCACCTATTGCGATCTTGAGCGTTGCCCGCGACCTTCGTGAGATTGTATTTCCATCGTGTGGCGGGACGTCCCACTCTGTGTTTTCCGATACGCGGTCGCCACTGCAGAACCTTTCTTCCCCATCGGTTGTCGGTTAAGATGAACAAATAAACTTGAATTTGTTTCCCTAAAAATAGAGTTAGTTAATTTTATTTATTAAGTAGGTACGATAATATTACATCAATTTATTTTAATATAGCAGATAATGGAGTAGGTGGGTAAAACAAAACCGCCGCCCATGAACAACCGCGGTGAAGTCCGCGAATTGGTTATGTTGCCGGTTATTGAAGTCGCTTAAGCGGCAATTTTAAGCACCTCCAATATCCTCACTCACTCTCCAAAACATAGTACAAATACCGTTTCACGCTGAGTATTCTTTGAGCCAGTGATATTGCTTCTGACGAGCCGGCACAATTAGTGCGTCAGCATATGCTTCAGCATAGCTCTCCCACGGATGCGACGGTATTTAGACACTCGCCCGGCCTCTGTCAAGCCCTTCCAGAGACCGAATAAATTACAAATTAAATTATAATTATCCGGACTGGGGTTCGAACCCGATACCTCGCTTCATGGTAGACTTATTAAAGCACTTAGCTACGAGGCTCTCGAAATAAAAAAAAACAAATTATTTTACATTTATTTTTATTATTATTTAACATCTTAAGCACGTCAGTTAACAAACAAAATTGCATCTGAAATGTCCACTCGTGTTGAAGGTTATAAAATCAGCATAGCTCAAATAGCTTTTCAGAAATAACGTTCCAGCTTCGAATACAGGTATCGGTATGAATCTCACGACCTTGCCGCAGCGGCTTTATAAAAGGCCTATTGTTAGGTAACCCGTGCACAGCTCGGGTATTAAGCCCTGTACCTAGGAATTGAGAGCGATCGTGACGTTCTATGTAGAATCTAGATTTATGATCTGAGATGTATTATGATACAGTCTGAAAGGTGAAACGAACCGTCAAAATGCCGAAATAGAGATTATGACGTGTTTTTTTCTTACCTATTCATCATTTCTATGGTAATAGTTTGAGATTAATTTCATTGAGTGTAATCCAGATAGATGATATTTCAATGTATTAAAAATACATAAATCATTTCTTTGTTCACAGCACAACAATTTGAAGATAAAACATTGGAATTAAAGATGTATATGTATTTATGTAAAGTTATGACGAAATATAAACTGAAATTAATGAATAAAGTGAAAATACAGAAAAATCACGTCCATTTTTAATTTCATTTTCTCTTTGGTTTCAACTTTCATATTTAAAAAATAGCCAAATTGGTCTCGACATTGTTAAGTTATATTTTGACGAACCTATAAAAAATATACTGATGGATATAATCCTTTTGTTTCATATTAGAAAATACATAACAGTATATAACATATAACGGAAAGAAAAGCTATATTTCAATCCAAGTGTAAAAAGTTAAATTATTAGATTATTATTATAATACCTAGATAAGCTTATGATAACATAAACCAATACTTAGAAGACACAGATGCATGGAAACTTCCGCAGAAGCACCAACTTTTAAACTAGGAAACAAATAAACCAACTATTGTGAATTTGGCGATAAAAGAAAAGTAAACCATGAGTTTCTTGGTGGTTCTTCTCGTTGAGGTACATCTTCCGACTCAATGGTAACTTTACTAATAACTGTAAATCGACTCGTAAAAGTGGGCATTTTGGGACCTTTTTGATAGGAATGCTTATGAATTTCAATTAAATATCAGCGCTATATTGACATTTAGCCACAATTTTTTAAATTCATATTGTTTTGTTTCCTATATATATAAAGCTCATTTACATACAATGAAACTACATAAACAATAGTGTACAGTTAAAGGCTACGAAACTACAAGTCAGAAAGGCAATAAAAAAGTAAGCTAACAAAGAAAAAAACTAGTCATTTTCGAGCTACGACGCTACAGATGAACATTAAACCCATAATAGGTGTCAAAAAATGTAACTTCCTAAGGTTTGACAGCTCATTCAATAAATTCGTTCCAATGACGATGAAATAGGAGTGGCATAATCACATAATATTGAATTGATAACTTCTCTTCAGTGTTTTTTCATTTTTATTTTCGCTTTAAAATCATACGTGGGAGAGCCATACTGAAGCATATGCGGACGCACTAATTGAGCGGGCTCGTCCGAAGTTACACCACGGGCTCACAGAATACTCAGCGTAAAACCGTACTTCTACTGTGTTTCGCTGAGTGAGTGAGAAAATTAAAAATGCCCCTTAAGTGGCGCAAAAAACTGGTATTGCATCCAATGCGCGGACTATGGCGCGGTAGACTATGGGCAGCGGTGTTCTCTTACCATATAGAAGACTACTACTACTACTAAAACTACTCCGTTGTCCACTATACTATAAAAAAAACTTGCCATAGAGTTATTTATGTACGCAGGAACGGGTATAGCCAGAACCTTTTAAGATACACTATGAAAACGATAACCGTGCCTAGCAGTCGATAGTGAAATTGTGTTAAATTCCGTGCCGATTACGAACTGAATAGGCTTTTGATTGGGCAGGTGCCGGGACACAATTGAGCGAGAATTATCTCACAAACGAAACCTATTTAATTAAAGTAATTATGTTCTCATTCGTGATTTATGTGACAATGTATTTATTTAAATATGGTGATTTTATTTATTTAAGTGTATAATACTGCTACTGTGCTACCTGTGTGTGTGTCTGAAACTGCTGTATCAAATATATAATTTTTATATTTTTTTAATGGAATTGCGAACAACGGAGCAGGTGGGTCTCCTAAATGGTAAGAGAGCACCACCGCCTATGAACTACCGCGCCACAGTCCACGCATTGGTTGTGTTGCCGGCTGTTTAAGGCACTTAAGCGACATTTTATCTCACTCATTCAGCGAAACACAGTAGAAGCACGTTTTCAAGTACAACTACCATTTAATGCTGAGTATTCTGTGAGCCCGTGGTTACACTATGGACGAACTGGCCCAATTAGTGCGTCAGCATATCCTTCTGCGTGGCTCTCCCGCGGGATAAACATTAGTAATCAAAAGAAGATTTTTGTTATTCCTTTTTTATAAAAACAGGAAGGCAAACAGCTCACTTAATATAAGCGATCCTTGACCCAAGGACATCTCCAGCCCTTGCTGAAGCGCAGGGGAGGTGCCGAACTTTTAGGAGCTGTCTCTTTTTGAAGGTCCCCAAGTCGGATTGATTGGAAATACCTCGCAGGCAGCTGATTCCATACGTGAAGACGCGGTACAAAAAAATCCTTTTACTTATTTCAACTTCAATAATAGTTGCATATAATAGTTTTCTAATAAATAATAAATAAAAATTTATAACTTACAAATGACAATTCTCTATTAACGTTGCTACCTATTACAGAGAATTTTAATTAGAGCGGTATGCTTGTTATTAAAAGCGCAAATGCCGAGCGCGGCTCAAATATGCGCACAAATCACCATGACATCTAAGTTAGCGCTTTTCCGACTTTGCCGAGCCAGACGATAACATAAGCTGCAGCTTATCTCCAGTATTACTTTCATCTCAAAGTGGCTTATGAATATAGTTCTTCGCTAATCTGGTTCTGCTTAACTACTTTGCTAAAAGTTACGCTGATTATAATAAACTAAAGTAGGATGAAGGTTAAAAAATTAAGTACTTGTACTGTGCTTCGCTGTCAATTAGGAAGGGCTTGTGGTTAAAAAGCCGGCAACACAAATTGCGGCTTACCTATGACCGCGGCCTTTGGTTGTGTTGCTGGCATTTTACATTGCTTACGCGGTATAATTTCACAGACTTTCAATATCTCCAAATAATATCGCGAAACAAACTACAAGTACTGTTTCTATTGGTATTCTGTGAGCCCGCAGTATCAGACGAGTCGCCCTAATTAGGGCAATGCAGGAAAGACATGAAGTATACTTCAGCATGTCTTTCCTGCAGATATTTTACCATCGTACCATTCTTTTACCTGTCTGTGTCATCGTTTGCTGTATAACAATAAATACATACCTACATAAAGAAAAACAAAAAAATGCTTTGGGGAGTGCTAGCATGAAAGAATGTGAATGGTTCAGAGAATTTGCCAATTTCCGGAAAATCTCGCTTACGATTTACGGTCGCTTTTTAAAAAAGATTGCTTCAAATTAAGGTTCTTTAACTTACTTTATCAAACATATTTGATAAAAGAGGAAATTATTATTTTTTTTGAAGTATATTAATCGCGTCGATTTTGAAAATCGATTATTAATTTATTTGCAACACTGCGTGAAAATTTAAAAGTAAATAATTTTTCTACAAACTTGAACAATTATAGATCGGTTTGCTAACACCTTTATCGCTCTTAAAGACGACTTAAAATTATTATTACAAACTAAGCAACTTTCTTTTCAATACATATTTTAACATTTTTTAGTTATCACTTTCAGCCAGTCCGTACTAAATTTAAGTTTTTTATGGCAAGCCACCCGTTGACAACCCCACACTCCACAAATTGGTTGTGTTTCTTTTTATGCCGCTTAAGCCGTATTTTCAAGGTTCTCCGAGATCCTCACTCACTCAGCGAAACACAATACAAGAGTACAAGTACAGTTTAACATGTTCTACAAGTACCGTTCGCTGAGTTCATGATTTCAGGTTAATTGATACATATTAGTACGTAGTTCATTCATAGTGTACTATGTATCGATAAAACCTATTTAAACCTTCAGTGAACCAACAACGAGTAGGTAAATGAGAGAATCGAGTTGACTCTCTGAGAAGCACAATAAACTTCAAGTATAAGGGATCATAAACGGGCCGTAAAATCGTAAAATGGAAACCGTATTACGATTGTCTCTTAAATATATTGTCCTTTCTGTATTTTATATATGTACTTATAAAACAAGTCTTAATAAATCTTCCAAAGAACGTAGGAAAGATTTTGAACTTTTCACTAAAATACAATTACATCTATAATAATAATACATATGATAGATTTTATTGACATAAAGGGTTGTGTCTTCATAGGTATTTCCAAACCAATAGGAATTCGGGAGTTACAAAAAAAGGGCGTATGTATCCGGCGTATAAAACGCCAGAAATGCTCTCGCTGCCCAGCACAGGATACTCACAGAGTGTGGACACCACTCCGCTAGTAGCCTGCTGTGCTGTGTTACTCGCTGTTAACCGTCCCCCACGGGCGGAGGACAAGGTAGACCTGCTATTTGACTCTTAATTTTCAGTTAAAAAATTTTGAACGATTTATTTCAAAAACAGTCATTTAATATCGTCCAATAAAGTTACAGCGTCTCTACGAATACGCTCGAAAAATATATTCAAAAATGCAATGAAAACTCAATCTAGTTCTAGGAAGTAGATTTCCAAAAAAACAACCAAGAAATAGTAGCTACTACAGGCAAAAAGGCATGAATGTACCAATACCAAATTTGGATTGCATAAATCTTCTATATATTTTGTCCACTTAAACGAAGTCTTGTAATTTTTATTGATCCTGTGTCTCTAAATAATTTTCGTGACACATCTAAGCGACGTGTATGTTATATAATACCGTAATGTGTTGTCGGCTTTTATGTAAATGAAGGGGAACCTTCCGGAAGTTAGTTAATGCGATTATTCCACCTCTTTGAGCATCTTTCAGTTTTGTGTTCCCTGTTTAGACATATTCATAATCTCGTTGGGTGTTAAATTCTTTTAGAAGGGTTAAGGAAGGTTGTGCCTATGCCTCTATATTTATCTCTTTTATAAATTTCATGTCTCTGATATTTAAAGACCTCTATTTAAAAACTTGATTACAAGGTTGCAGATTTATCAAAAATTAAGTTAATATAAGAGATATTTTATCAAAAATTTTTGGAAAATAGTTTTTTTTATCAAAATGGTCGCAAAAGAGCAGGAGGCTCACTTAGGGATAAGCGATCCTCCGCCCGTGAACTGAATGTACATGAAAAATTTGAAAAATTTAGACTACTTTTCAGTAGTGACTTTATTTACCAAAATCGTCTGCTAACAAAGAGAGAGAGGAGTGGCACTAAGCCAAAAAAATATTTACTACTTACCCGAGGTAATTTAAAGCTTAAATTTTTTGTACACACTCCTAAACTTACATGTATTTAAATATAGTCTCCATCCGGTTCTAAGAAGAAAATTTGTTCAGTATTACAACAATGAGTATTGATTTTTCGTTAGCGTAAAATGTTTTGAGTGAAAAGGTCTTCTCAGCTTTGTAATAGCAAAAAATCCTATTTAAATTTCCAATAGCAAACTCGATTGACGTTCGGATCGCGATAAGACTTTATAATAGTCTAGAATCTAGATGAATAGGTTCCAGCGAGGGATGCCTTTAGCACTCATTTAAACGAGTAGCGTCTTCTCACTAGCTACTGCGCCCTGACCTACTTCACTTGACATTTATTCGGAGATCACAGTTCGCGTCGCACTTTTGTTTCGCCATTTATTTTGCGGATATCTGCAAACCTGTTTAACACATCTACACTTAATTCTCGGAGATAAGTCTTTTATACCCTTTTTTATGGTATAGCGGACAATGGAGCAGGTGGGTCTCCTAAATGGCATTGGTCCATCACCAACAGCGCCACAGTCTGCGCATTGTTTGTGTTACCGGCTTTTTACGCCACTGAAGCATTTTTATGCGCCTCAGGTATTCTCACTCATTCAACGATACACACTAGAAGTACCGTTTCACGCTGAGTATTCTGTGAACCCGTGGTATCACTTCGGACAAGTCGGCCCAATTATTGCGTCAGCACATGCTTCAGCATGGCACTCCCACCGGGAAAAGTAAATGTCACTTTTATATTCCTTATTCAATATTTTTTAAATGGTGAAGCGGCCAACGGAGCAGGTAGCTCTACGCTATGGTAAGAGATCACCGCTTCGTTTATCAATTTAAGATAAACAAAAATTATTAACGTTAATAATAAAGAATGATCGTGAAGAAACATGGCCGATGTTCAGCTCCGTGCGTGAAATGTTCAAAATTGAGAGTTGTCACAATTTATATCAGATAGTTTTTAAGTGCAAGCAGAACCCGTCTCTCAATGTAATAAGCTTAATGATTGCTCCCTAGAACAATAAGAGTTTAATTAAGAGCCTCTCCTACTGTGTTTTGCTTAAATCCAACAAAGCCTTCGGCATTCAGCAGTAATAAGCCCGGCCTAAAGACCAGGTCAAGAGGGCCGATGCAGATTGCATTATGTGCAATTTATAATTTATTAGGTCTCTGGAAGAGCTTGACAGTGGGCGCGCGAGTGTCTTAGTACTGTTGCGCCCGTGAGAGAGCCATGTTGAAATATATGGCCGGCTTGTCCGAAGTGATACCACGGGCTCACAGAATACTCAGCGTGAAACGGTACTTATACTGTATTTTGTAAAGTGACTAAGGATATAGGAGGCCCTTTAAATTGCCGCTTAAGCGCCGTAAAAGCCAGCAAAAAAACCATGCGCGGCCTGTTGCGCGGTTGTTCATGGGCGGCGGTGCGGGTGGATATTTCTTTTATAGGCTGAATTTCCCAACTCTGCCTTTTTATTTATAAGAACAACCACATAATATATTCCACATTTATCCCTAGATGAGCCGACGCGTCTGAATTGATACCACGTTCTAACAAAATATACTTATATTATGTATTTCTGAGCCAAAATCATAAATGACACTCGCTTGCCCCCTTCCCCGCTCTACAATTAAAACATAGTAAAAAAATAAGGCAATTAGCATTCTATTCGTAACAATTACAAGTCTCGCAAGAGAGCAAAGCGTAAATGCGGTACATAATAGGAACTGGCGCCATTGGCTTTCCAATCCCATGCGACGATATATTGAGAACGTTTATACTTTATAGTACGACTTAAATCTTTTTCTAAATATAAGATTCAGTATTATTTAGATGTAGTTCTTGTACTTTGCTTGGTATTTTGTTGAAGCAACGAATACAATTGCCTTGAAATGAGCTGTTTTGCGTAGTCCAGCAGGCGGTACGGATATTGGGTTACAGAACATTGAATCAGACCCAATATGCTCTCAAAGCAAATGTCACCCTTTTGCGTAAATATTTAATGGCTCCGCGAAAATGGCCCGCTCTCCGGCTAGACTAGCTTTATAAATTCAGCTGGCTGTTTCCAAACGGAAATGGTACGATAATTAAAAAGGGTTCATTCTGTCTGTAAATAAAATTTGCCTTTTTTTCAAAGTATATTTGCTAATGCAATAGTAGGTACAAGAGCTGATATTAAATAAATTTAAACCTTACAAAAATACAGTTACATTAATAAAAAATAAATACAATTATTTGAACGAATGCTGCGCTTTGGAAAAATCTGTTTCAGTTAAATGTTTCTTGTATACGTGGTCAGAAAAATCCTGATCTAACCCATTTCCTTGGCTCGGATTTGACGTTTTCATAAGTCATCATCTGTTTGATTCCATGTAAATAAAGATATAATTGTTTTAACTTTGGATTATTTAAAATATATAGCATTTCATAATTATTTTTAAATATATATATTTTTTTTATAGTATAGCGAACAACGGTAGGTCTCCTATGTGGTAAGAGAATACCGCCACCCATCACCAACCGCACCACAGTACGCTCTTTGGTTGTGCTGGCTTTTAAGGCCAATCAAGCGGAATTTTTAAGGGCTCTGATATTCTTACTCACTTTGTACACACAAGTACCGTTTCACGATAAATATTCTGTAGCCCTTTGCATCACTTCGGCCGAGAGGGTCCAATTAGTGTGTCAGCATATGCTTAAGCATGGTATAGGGTTGTATAGGGTTAATACTATTTTAATTAAAATTCTTTAATAGCTTGTTAGTGGTTCCAGTTGTTCAGCTTCGTGCAAGATGCGGCTTCGTTAAAGAGACGAATCACAGCGGCAGTGATTAATTATGTTCTTGACGTCACAAGTGGCCCATTTAAAGTCTTAATTACTTACTTACTGAGTCAACAGATTTTTATAGTGGTTGGTTCTCATAAATCATTTAAATCCTTTAAGATTGAACAGTAAGAGCGTTCATTGTGAGATTAGCATTAAAAAAGTGGCTTTCCAATAATTATAGTCGATAGGCGATCCTACAAAACGAATTGAAAAGTGGAATAAGGCTTGTGCTGTATTTTGTTGAGTAAATGAGCCGCGTAAAAATTCGGCAACATACGTACAGTGCGAATGCGATGATCTCTTACCATCAGATGATTTCTTTCTTAGTTTATGTTATCATAAAACACTGAATATTTTTTAATTTCTATAGTCATGTAGAGTCGAATCAGCAAAAAGCATAACGTAATACATGTTTTTAGATTATATTTTAATTATACATTTATTAAGTACATACCTATACTTTGGCTGACCCATATGCCAAGCATATCCAATTGCAGCAGTTTGTGGTAGAGACTGGCGCCTTTGGTGTGGTTCATGAAGAGGTGGTAGATGAATGAGCCGCACCAGGGTGCCAGCGCACCGAGGAGGTGGCAAAGCGAGAGGAACCACGCCCAGCCGCCACCTCTGCCCCATGGGAGCAGCCCCGGCAGCACTGCCATCATGAACACGAGGGACACACCTGAAAAGAACATTAGCTTGAAAAAATAACCTATGAGCTGACACTACAGATGTAGGCTGGACCATCAAGCACCGATTGCGGAATCCTGAATAGGATCAGCAATAAATACCAAAAGATGAGCGATGATAACTCAATAGTATATCTAAGTAAATAAAGTTATTTTTCTTATTGCGTTTGAGAGATTAAATATAATAAAAAGCGAAAACATTTTAATATGCTACATCTGCGAAAAAGTTACTGCTTTTTCCTTGTTTTACGTTTTTTCAATTGGTTTTTTTAATGTAATGTTTTGTATTGGTGGCCCGAACTTTTTCTTTTATTATACATATTTGTGTTTGTGTATGTTTCGGCGACGCTCACAACCGGCACTCAGCCACTTGTGGTGGGACATACAACCAGGCCTTTTTAAACTTATCCTTACAATTTTTGTGTATCCTAATTTTATATTGTTGTATTGGTAAGTTTTAAATAAATAAATACATTTATTTCTTGAAGGCTTCAGGAAAAGCTTTATATTACCCATGGATTCTTTGGCCCAGTTGGTCGCGGGCGTATTTATAAAAAATTATATGGTTTAGCAGACAACGGAGCAGGTGCGCGCATTTGTTGCATTGTTGGGTTTTACGCCACTTAAGCAGCATTTTTAGGGCCTATGATTTCGTCACTGACTCAGCGAAACAAAATAGACACCGTTTCAAGTACAACTGCCATTTCACTTGATTTGTGAGTCCGAGGTATCACTTTGGACGAGCTCAATTATTACGTCAACATATCCGTCAACATGGCTCTCTCACGGGTGGCATTGCCGGTTTTTAAGGAAGGTCCCTAGGTCGTTAATGTTTGCGAAACTGCCTTAAAAACAGGTTATTGTGAAACAAAAAATTTACTGACGGACTTATTATTAAACCGACTCTTGAAACAACGACATTTTATATTCACTATAATTTATTGACGCAAAAGTTCAGTCATTTTATAATTTGATCATTACAAGCAGAGTTTGTTCACAAACAATGGAATTTACTGCAATATTATTGCGACGCGTTTGTTTCAGTTCTGTGTTCTGATGCCTTTTACATTTTCAATAAATCGGCAGATGCGAATGAATCGCCTTCAAATTCCCTTTCAGTCTATTTAACACTTAAAAGCAAACTTGACCGTAGCATCTACGTTATATATACGTTTTGGTGAATGTAATGTATGTTCGAAAAAATATAAATGACTATCAATAAAAGGGACATTCATAATCGCAACATACGAAATAAGCATAGACTGGTTTTACCAGTGCTCAGACTCAGTAAAGTGAGTAATTCTTTTAGAGGTAATGCCATACGCTTTTACAATAGGATCCCAGAAGATGTCCAAAATCTTTCTATAAATAAATTTAAAAATATTGCTAAGGAACATTTTTGTGATAAAGCATACTGTGTTAATGATTTTTCAAATGATGTCACGCTTTGAAAATAGGGTGTTAATGTATATGTATATATAATTTAGTATAATAAATGTGTATAAAATGGGGTGTAAATTCTCAGAACTAATTTTGTCATAATTTAAGTATCTCACGGAAGCCATAAAATTACACCCGCTGAGTTTATTTCCACGTTTCTTCTTAGTGGGCTTAGCTTGGAACCGGTGGTAGACTGATTTGGACGTTCAACAAACAAGCTGCATTCTTGTATTTATGTTGAATAAAAATATTTCATTTCATTTAAGTAAGGTACCTTAATAAAATCAGTTTCATTTAATGCAATTCAAAAGGCAATAAATTATTATAATTAGGAATCAGTAATATTTTTAATGTAAGACTCTATTTTATAGTATTATATAGTAGGCAATGAAGCAGATAGGTCTCCTCTCAGCGCCGCCCATGCACAACAAGACCTTACAAGTACTGTTTCACGTTGGTATACTGTGAGCTGGTGGTATCACTTCGGACGAGCCGGCCCAATTAGTGCGTTAGAGTATGTTTCAGCAGGGCTCTCGCGCGTGAAAAATTATGTATCATATATTTTCAAATATATAGTTTGTTAAAATTATATTTAATTCCTTAAACTTATGACGCATTTGGAACCCGGGGGATAAACAAGAAAACACCGATTATCCCGTTATATTTGGCTCAGAACTATAGACCGTTCCACATAATAAAATAAATATATATTTATAATTATAATAAAGAAAATATATTACTTTGTTATTTTTATTATAGCTGACTAATTTAAATGATTAACTTTAAATGTCATCTTTTTCTAGGTGAATTGTGTAATGTTGTAGTCGTGTTTTATGCAACTTGGAAAGAAATATTATAATATTTAACATAATATATAATTTAGTAGCAACACATTGGCGTATTTTATTTAATTTACGATCCATAAGAAAATTAGTCTTAAGAGTATATAAATGGCGGCTTCTGTATCCGCAGAGAACACTATTGATTGGTGGCTACGTTGGCGCGTGACATAACTCCAAATGGAGAACTTGCTTCGAGCTACCGCATGTTATATGAATATAGGATTTACCCGTGGGAGAGTCATGCTGAAGCATATGCTAACGCCTTGATTGAGCCAGCTCGTCCGAAGTGATAGCAGCCTCACAGAATACTGAGCGTGAAATAGTAGTTATATTTGTAAAGGTATTTCTATTGTCTCGCTGAGTGACTGAGGATATCGGAGACCCTTGCAAATGCTACTTAAGCGGCGTCTAATCCGGCAACACAACTAATGCGCGGACTATGACGCAGTTGTTCATGGGCAGTGGTATTCTCTTACCATATAGGAGACCCACCTGCTCCATTATCCGTATACTATAAAAAAAATTTTTAGGTAGCTCAAATATATAAATATATAGGTTAATCTTTAGGTATATATTTATATATTTTATATATATCCAAGATTTAAGCAAAACTGTTATCAGTTTTGCTAGAAAATTCTACCAATTTTACGGATAAAAATGATAATATAGTTTTGTAAAATGATATAAAACCGAAAGCACCGATGAAAGCGTCACCCTTATCAAATTATCAGTATAAAGCTGATATAGTTTAGAACTGACAGCAGTTAAACCTGTACCTGCAGTTTCTAAATCGCATGGGTGATTCTACGCACGTAACGAGCTAAATGCCTAACAAGATAATTCTCAGAGTGAAACTTGTGGTAACAATTCCCTCTACATATGTACGCTTGTCGTTCACTTGTTCTCCGTTTTTTACTACAGTAAAGAAATACGTATTTTTTTAATATGCAGTAGTGTTACACAAACTTATTTACACTATGCCGCCCTAATTGTTATTTTTCTAGCGACGCCCCGCCAGTATTGAATACACACAGGATATTAGAAGATGAGGTTATTAGAAAAGCACATTTTGAAGTTTTTTTATTACAAAATACGTATGAATGTGAATCTAGAGACATACTAATTATTATTACAATTGTTTTTGGTAAGAAATGGGAAGAATGTTCACTGCCACTTTTGCTTTTCTGAGGTTAGTGCCTGAAATCGAGGCTCAAATCACCTCGGAAGACCCTGTTATCTAAGAATTTGGCGGGGTCTCTTCTATGGTAAGATAGCAACGCCGCCAATTTATGATCGCGCCCCGATCCGCATTAGGTTTTGTTGTCGGACAACACACGCATACAAGGAAAAACAGTACAACTATTGTTTCACGTTGAGTATTCTGTGTGCCAGTGGTACCACTTCGGATGAGTCGGCCCAATTAATGCGTCAGCATATGCTACAGTATTACCGCTGGTTGTAGCAGTCGTAGCGTACACGTGGCTTAGATAACCGGCTTTTCTCTGTTTTATCAGTTTCCATGACATCCTTATAATCTGGAGAACACTTGCTGACCTTCCGCATCCGATCATGCGAATATATAATATATATTATAGACTGAAAAAAAAATCTGTTACAGCCTAGTTATAAATTATGGAAGTTTCTGAAATTGACATTTTTATTTGAAAAAGCTCGGCTACCAAAGCTCACACTTAAAGCTCCAACAGGATGAAACTTGTGCATACGTTTAAGAGCCACATTTTCATAAACACCGCGAAATGGGTCACGAATAAAACTCCGAGCAAAAATATGTTTATAGGCGAAGCAAATTATTCACCTGAGCATGCCTTTCAATTGCTGTTGATAATAAATTTATAGAGGTTTTAAAAACTATATTTATTTTATTATTATTGAGTAGCCCGCGATGACGCGCAATAATATGCGCTTTGATTGTGTTGCCGTCTTTTTATCTCGCTTAAGTGTAACCTCACTCACTCATCGAAATGCAATACAAATACTTATTTTTTATAATTAACTAGTAGACTCGGCAGACGTCGTTCTGCCCGCTACACTAACCACCGAGTCTGCCTTACGTGTTTCTCATAAATATTGTCATGTTTGCACAAAACAATAATAAACTAATCTATGTGTTATTCTGATTATAAGCTATATTATTGCAAAGTTTGACTAAAGTACGTTCTGTATTTTCACGTGAAGGAATAAAAAACATCCATCGGAACAAACTTTCAGATTTATTAAGCACAAATAAATAAAAAGCAGGAATAATTTCACTGTATTATCGTCACTATAATTTTGAATTTGATTTACACTTCGGTCTACGTAACACGTTGGCTATGCTAACACCAAAAATTAAAAAAGTAGAAATAATTAAATTTCTCGCTATTTCGTTTACTACAAAATAAATTTAATTTATACTTTAGCCTCAACAACACGTGGTAATCATGCTATTGAATTGTAACTTATATGACACGGTTGTCGGTTTACCATGGAAGTGGTGCCATCTATTGATTACTTACTCAATCCAGTCAAAAAGTATCGACATCTGTTAGAATCTTTTGTAATTATATAATGTATGTAATAAAATAATTTACAATAAAATAAAATTGCGACTATAATTAAAGATCTAAGCTATCCTATCTCTCAAGTTGGACCAAGCTGCACATTGCGTGCAAATTTGAACGAAATCTGTTAAACGGTTTAGGAGTCCATCGCGGACAAATATCGTGACAGAAGATGTATATATATTAAGATTTAACTTGTGAATACAACATAAATAAAACAAAAATAAATAGCTAGGATACACATAAATTATAAAAGACAGCTCTCCCATATACACACAAACACATGTATCATACTAGACGAGCCGGCCCAATTGATGCGCCACTATGGCTCTCCCACGGGTAAAACAACGTCAAGACACTCGCCCGGGCGCTGTAACGTAAGAACATCTCATTAAGCGCATTTTAATGTTTTAAAGCTAATTTGAGCCGAAACACTTAATTATTCGAAACGATTCGTAATTTGTTGGAGTATTAATCATACGCCTAACGAGCAAGCATTTCTCGTTAAAAATTTAAGTGATACGTTGATGTCACGCATGTCCTTCAATCGAATTACTTCGTTAGCTCTGATAGTGTACAGAATTTGACTTGGTAATACAATCTTCAACATTCAACACAGAGCGTAATAAGTTAGAACAAGTAACTTTGTCTGCGTCTGGCGTTCCGTTGATGCATGTAGGGCTTCGGGTATATAGAATAGTCCCACTTACTTTTTTTTTATAAAAAAATAAAAAAAATAGGGAAGCTAACGAACAGGAGGCTCGCTTAGGTCAGTGTTCCGCAAAGTGTGTACCGCGGCACACTGGTTACCTTGGTTATAATAGGCGTACCTCGGAAAATACTTATAAACTTTGTTAAGTAATAAGTAAAGATAAGAAAAATACTTGGGTACACATCCCACAGTGCATGAGCCTCTCGCTCATTCATTTCTTTATGTTTTTGTTTCATTGTTTTAGTAAATAAATAGGCTTAATAAATAAATTTAGAATAATAGTTACATAAGAAGTTTTTTTCTTGTGGTGTACCTTTAAAAAATTACCTTTTCCTTGATTTACCTTAAACACAGAGCGTTTGCATAACACTTGCTCAGGATAAGCGGTCCTTCAGGAATGCACACTCTCAGTCCTTGCTAAGCCGCGGTAGCGTTGCCGGTTTTTTGGCAAAGGTAATACATAAATGATAAATACGTGTAAAGAAATGAGTCTCATTGTGAACTTGGCCGCGCTTAGCTCTGTCACTGTCTATAAAAAAAAATTCGTGCTGTATTGAACATATGATATGGTATATGGCTCCTATATGGTAAGAGAACACCGCCACCGCACAGGGCGCGCATTGTTTGTTTTGCCGGCTTTTTTACGCCGCTTAAGCAGCATTTTTAACGGCCTCCGATATCCTCAATCACAGTGAAACATACTAGAAGCACTGTTCAAGGTCAATTACTATTTCACGCTACATATGCTGTGAGCCTGTGGTATCAACCTCATGGTATCAATCGTGGTATGAATCGGTTCAAAAACATATGGTTCGGAAACATATGAACCATTAATATCGTTCCATATATTCTAAAGGACAAGCTGAAACTTTTATGAAAAAGTATCTTCATAACTTGTAAAGTGGTTTCAGCGAGATCCATCAAGAATAATTTACATAAGCCTCCAAGTAGGTACACTTACTTAAGAAGCAAAGTTATCTCCGAGCAGCTTTTCCCCATACCACTACTTTAGAGAGACAAGTTTTTGAATACATAGCGGAGAAGCAAGTATGTCTATTACGGTAGAAGATCATCTCCGCCCATGGGCAAGCGCGCTGAAATTCACGATTGTTTCGTATCATTGGTTTTTCGCGCCGCTTTAGCGATAAGCTGAACTTGGTGGACCTCTGATATTCTCACACTTTTTGTTTGGCAATAGTTTATAAAACTACACAAATATAATACAAGAAGTATATATATAACCACCACCAAACTGATACGGCTTCAGGACCTTCATTAAAAGAACGTAGGTAAAACCATCTCTAAAAGGCCGGCAACGCACCCGTGGCCCGTTAGTAACTTGTTCGTGGGCGGAGGACAATCCTACGAGTACCAAATTGATAGACAGTAAATATTTGATTTAGTAAACGCTACAGAGTCGCTCTGTCACGGGGGAGACAGTGTTAAGATATTCGAACTGCCGACAAGCCGTTCTAAAGATCGACTACAATTTATTAATCCTTTAAAAGAAAGCTCTTCGAATACGTCCATTCGGATGTCGGACGCAGTCTCTCGTGTAATAGTTACTGAAGCGAGGCAGTGAGTGAAAGCATATTCTGAACGAGAGTGCCGGAGCGTCGGCAGCTCATATCATAATAAAAGCAAACTTGCACAATGTCGTTGTAGTGTATCTCCCTTTTTCTCCCTTCCCTTACCTTCGTCTATGCTCTATGATAAACTAAAATGATAAAATAATAGTTTATGACCGTAAATGTAAATTTAAAAGTGTCCTCTGTGTCGCATTAATATATTACTACGCATGCAGCTGAATTCCATCACCGAACTTTGAGGCAGATACACCGTTTTATCCATATCCCCATGATGTTTGTTGTCCAACAACTGAGCGTGTTCTTAGACCTGTTTTGACGCGCACCACCACATTGTAAAATCAGATAACTATAGAGATCTACCAAACCAATATGACTTGGGATCTTCAAAAAAAGAGCATACCTATCTCTAAATGGTAATGCGTCTGACGCCCAGCAGGTGCAGGTGCGGCAGCTGTGGGTGTCCATGAGCATAGGATCGCCAAGGTTAGCTACCTGCTTCTTTGCCTCCATTTTCGTAAACAAAATATCAAAGTTATATTATTAATAATATTAGGCCAAATATGGGTGGACATTGATGATGAGAGCACAGTAAATAAGCACGGAAGGCTGTAACAACAGGTGACAAGCAATTTTACTGAACATTGGCTCCGCGCCAAAAGCCTTATGTAAGCATGATACTAGGTTAAGGCTGCTTACATTATTTGAGGCCTGATGTATACCATTGTTGTTTCGGCATTAACATTTATTACTTCTCTTTGTTTGCGCCTTTTTGTGTATTTCGTTACAGTGATTGTTATTAAACGTTATTCCTTTACATACAACATTGGATTCAAATGAAAAGTTCTTCGTGAATTTATATATTCGACAGTTTATAATGTGTCTATTATATTTATTGTATATCGGGTAACGGAGTAAGCGGACCTTTTTTGTCTTAAGAGATCACCTTTTTTGACAGGACTATTTGTTGCCGGCCATACAGCCGGCACATCTTCACACGGTCTTTTGGGGCGATTGATCGCCGTTGATTTTTAGCCGCGATTAGCGCAAGGGCGTCCTGCAAGACACAAACCTAAGCTTGGACCGTCGCGGGGTCATGGGCCGCCTGAGCAGCCAGTTGGAAGCTCAACGGGATGAGTCTGGCAAAGTAGCTAGGTCCTCGCCACCGTGTCCGGCGGAGGAGGTTGTTATCGCGGTCCCTACACAGAACCCTACCATCTGAGTTCAAGAGATCACCGCCACTCACGCACAATTGTAACACTAAATCCGCGTTTTAATTCTGTTGCCAGCTTTTTACGCCTTTTTAACGGTAGTACTTTAACTCCTCATTCTCTCGGCGGTACAAGATATAAGATATTTTGTACCGCGCACCATTCTGTTAGATCAGCTGCCTGCAGAGATATTTACAAAGCAATACGCCTGAAAAAGTTAAGTTAACTATTACAACATATGTATGTACACGTAGGTTAAATGGTAGTCCCAATTAACCCACTGGTTGTCCATGGGCGATACACTACTGCGCCTCCTGCCCGTTTACCTACATACATTCTACTATACACTTCAAAAACTGAGTTAATAAATTACTTCCTAACGTCATATTCATATTCGTATTATCATATTTGTTTAGTCAGTAAGTCAAGCTGAAAATGGCTTTATAAACTTTTATATTCACAGGGTTAACATAATTTTAGATTTAATGACTTTTAATGTAACAAGAGGCACAAATAAAGTTTGTAGTTAGATTTTATTTGCTTTTGAAATAGATTTAGGATCAGAGACCTGGACTACATTACAAATTAAAAAATATTCATTTCTTTTTGGAAGATTTGTAATTCCATGAATATTTTATATAAAATAGTTATAAGAAGCACAAAATAAATAATAAAATTTATGGCAACCGTGTAACAAGAACTACCAGGCTAAGTACAGGAGTTGTCCATAAATAAATGTAATTCTTAGATAAGGGGTAAGTTATTAAGAAAACTCTATTATAACTACGTAAGTGGTCTCAAAAGCCTACCACGAAGATATATCGGGTTCGAACCGGGATAAAAATAAAAATTTATAATTTATTCGGCTTTGATCTCTTACCACATAGGGGACCTGTGTAATCCGTTGCCCGCTATACTATAAAAAAAGTTCCTTTACGTTTCCTATGTGATCATGTAATTGTATCCATGTGAATATCTCAATATTGATCTGAATACATCTATTACAGTGGGTGGGTAATTGGGCAGATTGGGTCGATCGTGGGTACGATTAAAGGCTCACGGGGTGGCTATCTGGTATCCCAAAGCTAACTAGTAACTTGGCACTGCGGCAACAATGGCATGTAACTAAAAGTAAACTAGATGGCGATACCGTCACTACTTGTTAACTCAAAAGAAACTTTCTATTTATTTAGTTTAATGCGTGAACGCTGCGAATCGTATGGGCGCGGGGGTTATACCAATTGGATAAGGTTCTAGACTCTAGATCAATTATTAATAAAATGTAAGGCCGTTTATTTGTTTATACAGTAATGTTATTTTTATGTTTATATATTTAATATATTTTATAATAAAAATCTTTGTTAATTCAAGCAACACAACTGGTTTATAAATAAAAATATTCTAAATTTATTCGATACTATACTTTTTAATACATACGTATTTGTTTAATTTATGCAATATTGTGCATAATAAAAAATAATCTATTTTTTTAGCAATCCTCGTAAAGATTTTTTCTGTGACTTTGAGCTACTAAACGCTCAGAGAATACTAAAGTGAAATAGTACTTGTACTGTGTTTCGCTATTTGAGTGAGGACATCGACCGCGAACTAAGACATATATCACCTGTGGCGTAAAACCATAAGCGCGGATTTCAGCGCATTTCCAATGGGCGATGGTGATTCCTTACCGCTGGGGATCCGTCCGTCCCGTAGACTGCTATATACTATTGAGAAAACATTAACGATGTTTATTGCCTCTTTAAAAATGGCATCAATTTAAATAATGAGATATTCTTATTTGTAATAATTATCATATCAGGAGAGACTTAAAATTCATTTTAATTTATATTCATTAGATTATACTGTTTTTTTTTGTGAAATAACGGACAACGGAGCAGGTGGGTCTCCTATATGATACGAGAACACTGCCGCCCATGAAAAACCGTGCCACAGTTCGCGAATTGGTTGTGTTGCCGGCGTTTTACACCGCTTAAGCGGTATTTTTTTTAAAGGCTTCCGATATCCTATCCACTTACTCTGCGAAATACAGTACAAATACCGAGAGCCGGCCCAATTAGTGCGTCACCATATGCTTCAGCATGGCTCTCCCACGGGTAGGTGTTATTGCCTGATTTATTTACATCTTATATAATAGACATATAACAAATAGATTTTTTAAGTTTTCTAAATCTTTTCTAGTTTATTATGATTTTCATATCTTATATAATTGTTTCTATATATGAAATGTATTTCATAATCACATGGCAATCTCATCAAATTTGCTTAGAATCTCATAGTACTTATATCTTTGAGTTTGTAAGTAAATTATACTGTAATTATAATTCTATATTTTCTTAAACTATGTATCAACACATTTGGACTATAATATTTAATAGATTTGATATTGTGTAGCCGTAAAAATATCTATGAAGACATTTCACGTATTGCTTGTCCAGGCTGAGGCCTAAAGGCCGCCGAGGGAGCGCCAAATCAATCAAAGTAATCTCAGCCGCCGGAAACGCTCGCGCTCGTCTGGACTGATTGTGCGAACTGCGAACCCATTTGGAAACGGCACCGAACAAACACTGCAAATTAATTAATAGATACCGAATAAATAAAAAAGGTCGTTCGATTGTACGGTCCAAAGAACTGCCGATTCAAATTGAATCATAATTTACGTACCACGGGCATGTAGTTCCGCTGGTGGTAAGAGATCACAATCACACATAACCATGCCGTTAACCGCGTTTAGGCTGTATTTCCGGCTATTTATACTATTTTTGGTATAATTTAGTGAGCCTCCAGTAACCTAGTCACTCAGAAAAATAAAAGATTGAAGATTGATTCCTTATTATTCTTTGTTCATATCTTATTGACAGTTTCTTGATCAATTAATAGCAGAGTATATAATAATAATTGCTGTACAACATCGCTCAGCAAAAGGCATATTTATCTTTAACGGGTCAATGCGTAACATCGTAATAAGTTACCAAAAGTATCCAGCGATGGCTAAATAACAAACTGAGCTTACTACTGAGTGAATTTTGCCAATTTTTTTCAAAAGGGGTATTCCAAACTGACCGAACACATCACAGTGATTTAATAATATTAAGTAATTTTATTATAATAGTTTTTTGTAATATTCTATGACTTTAATCTTTTATTTAAATACCATTTAAACAGTTTCAGTTTTAAGTTTTTGTTTCAATTTATTGGATATTACATTTGAAAGGAAAGTTATATATGTCATAATTCTAATAAAACGACTAATCTAGGTGTCACAAAATTAACACAATTTTTTAAATTTTGTTATTTTTAGGATTCACAACATTTTATTCATACCTAGCCCATCCTGATACCGAAGCGAGTAGCATCGCGCATTGAGGCTAATTTATGGCTCATAAATAAATGGTCATTACGTTTTATTATTCTACTATCCAAGCACGTCACTCCCAAAACTTTACTATGCTATTTTTTTATTTTAGTTTTTACCATAGATAGTGGTCTTATAAGTCTACCACAACGAAGCAAGGGGGATTAGGTTCAATACCCGGTCCGAATAACAATTTATAATTTTTTCGGTTTTGGAAGGTCTTGACAGTGTTTGGGCCAGTGTAAACAATGTCTTACCCGTTGAGAGTCATGCCAAAGCACTAATTAGGCAGACTCGTCCGAATTGATATCACGGGCTCACAGAATATCAGCCTAAACAGTACTTGTACTGTGTTTCGCGGATTGAATGACATATATACGGCACGTGAAATATACCGCTTAGGCGATGGAAAAATCCGACAGCATAACGAAATCGTGGATTTTGGTTCGGTTGTTCATTTAAATATACGTTTTTATTAATTCCAGTTTTGTTACGAATGAAATAAAAATATATTATTATTGTATTAGCAGAGAATGACATTAAATTTTATTTCTGTCCACCCTTATTGTTTACCCCTAAATTGCACCCGCTTCTGTTACCTGGGGACTTAGCTCTGTAATTAGAAACGCTACTGTAATAATAACTTACCCTGCCCGCATTACTTAAAAATATACACTAATCTACATTTCTTATACATAATACAAATATATATATATATCAAGAACTTATTTTGAAAATAAAGTATATATACCCTTAATTATAAATGTAGTTTTGTTTAAATTTTGAGTCCCTGTTGAACCTTGAGTTTTACATGTATGAAAAACTATGTCTCCATTTACGTTGTTTCGATGAATGTCACGTACCGCGAGAATCTAACATGCCCCAAGTGTGAGGACTGTCTGTATATAAACCACTCATATTGAGATGATGACAATAAGAATGTTGACAAACTCTCTCGAAAAGACTGGACCGATTTTAATAACATTTTGTATACATATTTTTCTGTCATTAATCAGTTATAGTACACGAAACCACTGTTTACCGTTCTACGACCAATCTTTATTTTAATGCTGACACTTAACTAGTAATTTAAAAAAATTATATGTATGGCAAAATAACGTTTTCCGGGATTATCTAAAAATAATATTGGTCTGTATGTGTCAATCTCTAAAATATAGTCGTATCTGTATAATTACTAAGTAGGAATTAAGATAAAAAGGCTTTAAAATTACCGTGCGTAAGAATGTTGATCGTCTCATTGTGGAAGTAGAAGAGGCTGCGGAGACATCCGAGCCAGTCCTGCAGCGGCCGGTATCCGGTCAGCACGTATGGATTGAACTGCAGATGCTTAGGCATATCCCGCCAGTGGAGCAGTTCCACTCCCTCCGGCGCATCTCTTACAACCTTCTCGGCAATAGGTGCTTCCTGTACATCTGTGTCCAAAGATTTTTTCCTTTTCTTCGGCGCGTTTCCGTTCAACTCCTGAATTGACATGTCGAACATTTTTATATTAGCGAGAAGGGGGTCTATTGTGTTATCTGTGACTCATAGCGTGGCTTATCGCAGAGGTTTCCGGTGGCGAGCGTGGCCGCGTGCTGCGGGCCGCGGCTTTTAGTCGCGCGGCGTGTGCTGCTACGGCAGCCAGCCAAGGGTGGCAAGGGGCAACCCGCAATATAGCGCAGACGCACTATGGATCTACATTAGGGCCGTCAAAGTACAATACTCAGTATATTCTTTCATTAGTACATTCTTACTGCAATATACTTTGTATGAATGAATTTTGTTAGAGCCTGGTATAGCTAGCAAGCAGGTGAGTCTCCTTTATGGTAAAAGATCACAGCCGCCCATGATTATATATTCGACAAAATATAAATGCCTTTGTCATGAAAACCAACATTCATAATCGTACATACATCGTACATTCGTAATAAGCATAGACTTGTTTCACCAATGATCAGACTCAGTAAAGTGAGCAATTATTTTATAGCTGATGCGATATTCTTTTACATTAATATCCCAGAAAAAGTTCAAAATCAAGTTTGTGTGATAAAGCATGCTTTACTGTTCATGAATTTGTAAATTAAGTCACGCCTCGGGAGTAAGATGTTCATGCCAGCCATTCTCAGAGTTAATTTTTTTTATATTTGAAGTATCTCACGGAAGCAAAAAAATTATACATACTGAGTTTATTTTGCCAGTTCTTCTCAGTGGGCTTACCTTGTAACCGGTGATAGAATGATTTTGACGTTCAACGAGCGATTTGTATTTATGTTAAATTAAAATATTTCATTACATTCCATGGACAATATCTTCAATGCTTCCGATATCCTCAAGCACTCGACGAACTCGACACTACAACTACTGTTTCACGCTGGTATTTTTTGAGCTCTTCCAGTCATGGGATCTTCTTTCCCAATGTACTTCGATGTTTACATTTAGATTATGAAATATTATAAGGTTGAGCTAACGTTGAGAGTGAAATATCCATTCAAAAGTTTGTTCAAACAATTCTTGTTTCGGCGGCAACCCTATAAACATTTCCCCTGCCCCCGTAGATTTGCGCACTGCGCACCTTATCAGCTGATTCCCGCCAGTGCCTCTGTAATTCCTACAATCCCACTATTAACTTGTCGAAAGTGTAACTCGAATAAAAGTAACGCTCCTAGTAGTACGCAGCCATCAAATACGGTGCTATTTCAAATACGAATGCAACTAACTTAAAACGCAGATTGTGAAATTACGCAATCACTACATAGGCATATGCGAGCATGTGCTCATATAGCATCCAAGCTCTTTTTGTTCTTCTATAACAACGTGCTCTGTATAACAATACTTCAAATCTGTTATAAGACTCAAAGTCAAAGATTTTTATTTCACCAAACACTACATATTATAGCCACTTAAAAATTTAGTTACATACTTTTTCAGCTTTGATCTCATTTTGTTTAGAAAAATCTTGGGATTATTTTGCTCGCCCGCTTGTGTGATATTTGAAATAATGTACTAAGTGTTTTTTATTTTTTAGTTACGCTATCATTCATGAATATCACAAATTCTTTTTAAAAAAGATATTGTACTTTTAAATTCAATAAAAATTTGAAAACATGCACCGAAACATTTCTTTTAATATATTTCAATGTTACTTAGGTACTATTAAAGTAAATGGTGCCATTACCTTTGTAGCTATTTCTAAATGATTTAATATTACAATTTATTTTTTGTTATTCATGGTATGATGTATCTACTTTATATATTACTTCTTTGTTATTTTTCTTATAAATTTTGTGTTTGTAACTTGGATACTAGGTAAGTAATACTGATATGAGCCCTTGTTTAAATTTATTATTAATAATTTTTATAAATAAAAGCATTTAAAACAAAGCCAGTATTAATAATAATTTAAATAACCGTTTTTTTGTTATGCATTACGGTGTACTCTATACCATAAAAAACTAATATGTTAATATAGTGCTAGTTCTACTTCAGTCTTATAGTCTGTGATTATGACACAAAGACACATTGGGAACAATACTGCCAACTGACGCTGTCAGTGTATGGATTTATTTTACATTTGTAGTAGTAGAAGTGTGAATGAATAATCTTTATTTTTATTAGTATTAATTCATTATATAATTTTTATAATAATGCTTATAATGGTGACAAAAAATTAAATTGTAAAAATAAAATATAATAAATAAGTATATTTTAGGAATAGAGATATTTCTTCAGGTATTTTTAAAATTATTTTCCATAATATGCACTATAATATACTCTATACAAAGCTCTGCCCCAACTGGCAACACCGCTTCGCTACCAAGTACCAACATTAGAAATTCCGCTGTTCTGAGTCTGGATCGATGTTCGGGCCCTTATTGCGAAGAAGCATTCTTCAAGGTTCTGCATCACGAACTTGGAATTGCTTAAGTAATTTAACCCTGTTACTTTGGAATAAATTGAAGTATATACGTGAATTGAGGGTAAGTTTTCTTTTCAATTTAAGATACCCAGTGTTAAGTATTGGGGCTAGGGCTCCATTGATTAGCAGAAAGAACATGGCGTCTGCATGTAAATAACTGGCATCGAACTTGTAACTCTCTTCTATCATTAGAATAATTAAGAATTATTCCAGAAACAAGTTCGAGAAAAAATAAACTATATTAGTATTGTAAAATTTATTCAAATTGTATATAATTTATTTTAAGAATTATTAAATTCGATACACAGCTGTGAGACCAGTGATAACATTGTTATTAACTTCACTATAACGATGTTGTAGTTTGGCTTATAAGGTTTTTAATTTATATTAGTAAAAGTGGGATATATCATGATATTGGTGTTGTTTTTATGTTTGTCAAATAGAAAGGCTCATACATTCTAAACAGAATTGAGTGCAATTTAGCTTACACCAGCATGTGTTGTGACATAGCTAGCAAACCAATTTGATCAAACACTGAGGTCTAAAAGATTTCATGTTTTTCAGCTTTAACTGCTTGGAACGAGTTTTGGTACCTTTTTATGGTAAGTGAAAGTACTAAAGTACTTTCCTCTTTGAATTAAGCTCTTGCTGAGATTTGATAAAGTGTTAATTGGTACCTTAAAGCATACATTGCATGAAAGAACATTCAGCTTGAAATAACAATAATTTCATTTATATACAATAAAAGATACCACTGAATTACAAAGTTGGTAAAGTCTTCTTGTACATATGTTAACATATAAACACAAATTACATCTTCAAATAATTATAATTGCACTCACATGTACATCATATAAAGATTTTCTTTGCAATGTTTTTGAGATCATTTATTATAAACATATACAATTGAAAATAATCTTTTTCTGTCGCCTCAACTATAATGCTTAAAACAAATATTATTTGAAATAATTCATCACTATATATTGTGTACCAAAAGAGGCGAGTAAGGGTACCGAATGGGTTTGCTAAGAAGAATTTTTTGCCAATTATATATCTATGAGTATTATATATTTGTAACTTGCTTTGGAATTACTTGATATTGTTGGTAAGATAAAGGACTTCACTTAATGCTTGGCTTATATATTTACAAGCACTTAAGGCATCTTAAGTTTCATTTCAATTGGTCTCTTAGGCTTTCACTGTACACAGCTCTTCTGACATTGAATCAATATAGAATGTATGTAAATTTTATAATGTAAATTGAAAGCGAGGTTATTTGTGCAAAACAAAGAATTTGCACAAATAAACATCATAGATAAAAAAAAATTACAATAAAAAAATAAATTGTCATATTAGTACCAGTTATTCTAAGAAATTTCTAAGTTATTTATTAGTTCAGTTAGTTCAGTTATTCTAAGAAAAGGCATTTGTTTCAATTTATTATAACTGAATCTTACTAAACCAGAAATAGGAGCAGATACAGGATATGAATATATCAGTTTATCAAGGCTGAAGGTTCAAGTGTGTCAGTCAAACATGCAAACTAATATATCATTCAGGTTTTAGTTAATACCTAAGAATTTAAAAATCTCTTCATAATAACACATTTTAATGAGAACAGTTTTGACTTTTACATACATTTTCTTATCAAATTTATATATCATAATTCCATTAATGGCCATGAATTTGATAATACATATATTGTTTTTTACATGTTATGAATATCAAATTGTAAATTTTATAATAATCAGCATGTAAGCCTTATTTATGCTGCTGTCATATTTTACTGACAGCAGCATAACTATTATTGGCATTTTATGTCTCGTGGATTTTCACATCCAGAAAAATCATTTTACAGTTCATTATTATTCAATGTTTGAGAATATAGTATATTACACAATTCTTTGGAATATATCCTATGAAAGGCTTTGAAGAGGCTTTTTTTGATTTATTAATAAATTGCAATAGAAAATTGCTTGCTTTATAAAATGTCAATAATAATGGCTGTAAGTAAGAGGTCCAAATATATTGGAACATGCATTAACCCAATGGCTCTATGAAGACTGCAATTTATTTGGAGATGACATTTCCAGATGCCGCGCACTCGTAGGAAGCACTACGCGTCACATTCGCGGTCGAGGTCTAGGTCCTACGAGGCCAAGCGGCGACGTATCGACGACGTACCAGCAGAGGAGGCCTACAGGAAGCGCAGCAGAAGCCGTGATCGTGCAAGGTAAGGCCTTTTACTATCAGAAACAATTGTGTTAATTTGTGTGTTTATTGTTGTTACCACTACTAAATCAGCAACGTGACCACAATTATTGAAAAGTTAAACTGATATCTTTTAGTTGTGCCTGACTGGAAATAGATATTTTATTTTTCTCATAATGAAAAGGGGCATTATTGATTAATAAATAAAAAATGAGAGCTGTATTATAAATATTATAATATCAATTGTTCATAATTCTTGTTACACTGGAGAAGCAAGATTTTTTTATTTTGTTCTTTTCCTTATCCAATTTTTAGGAGTAGGGCAATTTTTTGTGATTTGGAAATTTGTCTCTAATGCTATGTAAGAATCTTATTTGAGTATTTACGAAATGTAAATACGAGGTTACTCTTTATTAAAATGATCTACAGCGCCATCTTTGATGCGAGACAAACACAAAGTTAATGCCGACTTAATAACGGTTGGTTCGTGTTGGCGGCGTTAACTTAGTTCCACAATTGGACACTAGATGACGTGTTTATCAGATTTTTTCAAAAATAACGAAATTATTTTGTTTAATGCAGCTTCACTTGAATTTTTGACAAGTTCTTTTTACATAACTCTTGTTATTTAAGTGATCATAGCGAAAGTGACTAGAATATACGAGCTGTTTTCACTGAATAATATATTAAGTAATTAATTAGTTTCGTCCCAATTAGGCGATACGAGATGATAAATCTTAATAAAGTAGGTGCCTACGCTTAATCAAAATCAGTGAAACTTTAATTTTATTCAACAAAGACAGAAATGTTTTATTTGTTAATTTATTTCATTTAGATATGAGTAAACATTAACCGGCTGTTGACGGTCACGTAGGATAAAATTATTAAAACTGTGTTTAACTAAGTGTTATTATTGATTAATAATTATAAAAAATAACTTAAATTACTCACTAAGAAACGAAAGTTGATGGTATTTTTACAATATATCAAGACATCAACTGATGGATGTACTTTAAATTGCTTATTTAAACGCTAAAAAACTACTAAATTAAGTTCTTACAATGTTAAATTCTCATTTGGCACGTCTGAAACGGGAAAATCAGTTGGTTTTCGTTAAAAAAAGTCCCAATTGACCAAGAGCGGCGTACACGGAGATGGCGAAGTATGTAAACAATGTCTCTGGTAATACAAAGCAATCGAGCTGCAATCGCGTTAATGTATGTAGATTGTTAAAATTCACCGTTAACGGTCGATCCCGCACGCCTCCTCGCTCCCCATATACGGTCGAGATGAGTTTGCAATTACACGCCGAATGTTGGGTGATTAATTTGCGTAAAAATTGGGCCACGCCACTTTGGTAACGATCGTGTGTACCTACAAGTGCGTAATGATTGTAAATTGTGGCTTAATTTTCATTAATTTTCATTTTATCATAGACGAACAGTAAAATATCCCTGATATGCTAATAGATAAAGGCGGATGTAAGAATGAATGCAACGATGACCGACTGAACTTGAATGACTCTAGCTATGCAAGGGCTAGGTTTTCCATGTTCCATGACTGCTTGTCCTGCTCGTTTGTCACCGTTTTCCTTATACCTTATCGGTATAATTTCAAGGATCTCCGAAATCCTCACTACGTAGTCCATTCGTTAAGGATATACAATGCAACAAACATAATAAAGTGACGTTTATGGCCTGGCATCGAAAGCGCCACGCGGCGTAAAACTAATTACCACACAGATACTATATTATAAGAATTACATCGATTGAAATGAAACTTCGCAGGAATTACCTTAAAGGTAAAATTTATCGTATGCAACAAGTAGTTTGTTTAAAGTTAATTGAAATATATGAATGTGTTGAGTTTCGCGCGGGTGCCTTTTTTAATTTTCAATGCAGTTTATTTTAGGTAATAAAAAAGTAATGCCATTTTGGGAAATTGTAGGTATTGGGCAGAAATAATTTTGGTGTGTCAAGAATCAAGATGTAAATTACCGAATCGATTTGAACACGGTGTGTTTATTTGAAAGCTGAAAAGGTTAAGGTAAGTGTTTCTTATAGGACCCACTAACTCGTTAGTATCCCATAACGTAGGTGTGAGGGCTTCGCAGCATCTTGGTAAATATTAATCATTATTTAAGCAAAACAAGAGCTTATTACCTAGCTAAATGAGCTAGCCATAGTTTAAGGATAAATAAACTACCGATACCATTTACTAATTTCGTTTTAGTGACCGTAAAAAGTTTAAAGAAATCTTATAATTATTGTATCTTAGTTGTATTTGGTCGCGTTTTTAAAAATTATTAAATATTTTTAGCCGAGTTGTGCTCGTTTTGTGTAAGACATACAAGAAGAACCAGACTTGACAAATTGGGCAAATCTTTCTTTCAAATAGCGGTCAAAGAACGTACGTTACGAATACTAGTCCACACTTGCGAAGCTCATAATGGGATTTAGTTTAGTTCAGTGTTGTTATCCAGATCTCGCCGGGCAGCCTTGCACCGGTGCAAAACTCGTTTCCAAGTCCCTCGGCCTGTGCCTTAGCGTTTCGCCATTCGTGTTGCCTATACGACTCGTAATTCGACTGTAAAGAGTTTTGCTAAGAACGGTTTCAATTATTGCTAACAAGTAGGTTTTAGTATTAAAACATACAAATATACTTCGAACTTATAGACATTTCGGTTTTTCTGAAGTTTGGTTGATAAAAAAATGCTGCATGAAGTTTGGCTCTTTGATTGATTTTCTCTTTATATGGGACGTAAAAGGACAGAAGGTTTATGTAATAGATAGCCTATCAACTATGGCTCCAACAACTATAGCCCATAACAAACAAGGCCTACAGGCGGTCGTCAGCCGCAGTAGGGCCGCGTTTGCCTTGTTGCTCTATAATGGATGTAAATTTAATTTTAAAACGAGAGAGAGGTTGAGCTTTTTAGAGAAGAAAACATACTTAAGATTCAAAAATAAGACAATGAAAAATTTCTTTTTTTAGGACTTTTTTAGCCATCCATTGCTTTTAAAGTTTAATTTGTTAAACTAAAAACCCCATTCTCATTGGTCATAAAACTAGATATAAATATATATTCAAAACTTTTATCATCCAAACTCTACCAAATAAAGATAGACAGGTTATTAATTTGTATCGTACATTATGTTCTCAGGCATCGGTTGATTTTAAAATAAATGTTGTTTTTTTAAATATAGCACAATTCATATATTATAACTGTCACTAATTCCGTTTGCAAAACGTATTGTTGTCGGTCTGTCAATATGATATGTCGGTTTAATCTATTCCAAATATAACACGGAACAAATTTACGGTCACCGTAAATGGTTGTAGTTTTTTTATCAATGTCGATATAATCTCAGATTAATAAGCATTGTATATATTTATTACATTTGGGAAGTATTTACCTGGACACATACCTTGATTTAATAGATCACGTGATGTTTTTCTTTTACAAATGTATGAATTAAAATTTGCCCGACTTGGAAACCCAAAAGTAGGTTATCTATTCTTCGAATGTGGCATCGCAAGAGTTGACCTTGGATACGTTGCTTTTATTTGCAAGCCTACTTATAATTTATGTATTTTTTTAATTGTATTAATTTTTACTGTTTCCTTTATGAATCAGTTTTAAGGCGTGAGATATTGAATTTGCTTGATAGAAAATAATTACGTGGCAATATAATAGTAGGCTTCGCGCTTAACTTATTCCAAAACTGCATTCGCGCTCCTATGTTCAAAGTTACTAAATACATGAGATTTTTCTTCACTATCACTAGTTGTAGTAAAATAAAAATTGTATATGTTTCGCTGAGTTAGTGAGAATATCGGCCCTTAAAATTGCCGCTTAAGTTACGTAATAATCTGGCAACACAACCAATGCGCGGAATCTGCCGCGGTTGTCCATGAGCTTGGTGTTCTTTTACCATATAGAAGAACCACCTGCTCCGTTGTCCGCTATACAATAAAAAAAAGGAAAAAAAGATGGAGCGTCGATCGAGGATGTAGCTGTAAATGCTGAGAGTCCTTGTGATTTCACAGTTCGGTATTGTTGCGAGCAAATTTCCATTGTTTGCTCAGTGTTTGATATGTTTAGATTCGTCATTTCTTTCGCGAGTGTATGTCAAGGGCCCGAAACGGTAATCGCAATGTTATCTTTGGGTTTTGTTTGATCACGTCACCGTCACCGCGTGTGCGTAATTGGTAGTTTCAACTTGTGCTTTTAATTGTTCGATAAATGCCGTCGGCGTGATTCCGCTGCCCCGGCCGTGGTTATCATAGTGGTTTTTTTGCGTGTCTTTTCACCAGACGTTGTATGGGTTATTTCGCACCCCAAAGCCGGTTCTTCGAGATAATTTTCCAGCATAAATAGATGGGTATACCACCAATTCTTAGTCACCAGAACATGCACTGGAGTACCATATGCAGGTGCGGTTTTGTTATGCGAATGGAAGTAAAAATGTTGTCAACAAATCCAATATTGACTGACAAATTGTTGTCTTTATTTGTTGAAATTAGACATTGTTATTCTACTTCTGAACAAACTGCCGCCTAAATCGCCATTTAAAAATAACTTTTTATTTCGAGAAGTCTTTAGGTGTCGAATCATTTGGAAGTTATTTAGAGTGAAGTTAAAGTAGGGTCCTCTAGAATCTAGTCACAAGTAGACTACGAAGCGGGGACTGAGAGAACCGCTGAAGGGCGACGCGACGTTTCAGATGCTGTGCCGTTACGTTACGGTACTTTATAAGCTCGATGCACTCGCATAAGCCATTTTCATTGCTATTAAGATTAATCGTGATTGCTTCCTGATTGATTCTAATTACGAAGCTTGTTTACTTATATAACAAGCCTGTCGCGGCCTGCCTTCTTGCCATGGTAGTGTGAGATCTGTTTTTACCAATATATTAATGACTCGTGTGCGTGTGTACCATGCATACATAATTTTGATGCAGGATGATTTTTAATTGTTGGAACACCGTTTGTCTCGTCTACAAATTATACAAATTGCTTATTGTTTTTTATTAAATTGTATACGCACCTAGTGGCCGTTGGAAACGATGTTGATCACCGGTAAAAACCATTGTCGAAATATTTTTTTTTTCTAGCTGATTAGAGTGAACGTATCGAAGTTGTATTTAGCGATGGTAATTATCCAGAAATTGGTGAATGTGTCGCGCAGGTGATAGCACAGTTGTTCGGCGGGCAGTAGCGGTGGGGGTTAGACGTTGTTCTTGACACACTAAAACTAGAAGTGCAGTAGGTGCAACCGGCCCACGCCGAGATTCGTAGCTGCTAACGAGTCTAGGGTTCTTGATCGATGCGACGATGGTGCCATATGGCCGGACTGCCGCGTACCAGAGACAAATTACCATAGTTCACGTATCAAATACAAATTGTTTCTATTTACATGAATCGGTGTGAAACGGTACATACTTGTATTGTGTTTTGCTGGTGTGAGGATACCGTAGACTCGCCGAGTTTAGCTTCCAAGCATACGTCGTAAGACAAATAAAGCGCGGAGTGCGGCGCGGTTGTTCATGGGTGGCGTCCATCTCTTACCGTCTAGTGTTGCTTTGTTGTCCGCTTTGTAATAAAAACCACAATTATTGTTTTACAACTATTTAGTAGACAAAGACAGTAATTCGTTTCGTTGTTCTTGTTACATTCATACAAACATCGAAACAATATATCAACTCATCTACTTCAATAAATGTAAATTTAGACAACAAATCTCTCTTCGTAGGCAAAAAAGACTCCTCGTTAATTTTTAGCGTTTCGGAAAAGTTCTTTTGTCAACAGAAACAAGGTTTCTGCAGCATATTGTTACTTTGGTTATGCTGCAGAAACCCTGAAGATCTCTATAAAGGTTGAATTTGATATTTTTTTACTGTTTAAAAATGTGAAAGTTTTTAAAATGCCGAGAAATTAATCATGTTAGTGTAAAGTTTTGTCAAGTCCGTGAATCAGCTTGTTTTTGTCTTAGTTTTTGTATGCCTCGAGAGATAACTGTGTTCAAAAGATTATGTAAATTGTCACGGTAGAAATAAGTTCTATAGACGCTTGTTGGCTGCTGGGATGTGAAGTGGTTCGAATGCTTTGCGGCTTCGATATTTGTGAAATACAAGAAAAGCTGCTCGAGTGGATTAATCTGTTCTAGGAAATTTATTTTTATTGAAGATAACTTCCTTTGAAGGCTCTTGAAGGCAGTTTAAAACAGGGCTGGTTGTACTTTAACAAACTGTTACCTCGCCTTACTTATAAAACTTGCTTAAATCTGTCTCTTCTTTGTGTGCTGTCCCGTTTGCAACAACATATTCACATGAGCGAGAGAGTGATGGAGTGTTTAAGACATTGTTTAAAGCAAAGCGACGTTCATAAGGATTAAGGAAGGAGGTTGGAATTAAATTATCATGTATATGATTGTTGATGAATAAATGCATTTTGGTTTTAAAAGTTAGTGGTTCTCGTTTATGCTTCTACGATTATTGTCTTTTTCGAGTACAATACTTAAATGAAAGTACTACATTTCGTTTATTTACCCAAATAATTCACACGATTCAATAAAATGTTTGTCAAGCGTGTGCCAGTGAATGCTCTTTCCGAATTAAAAAGGACAAAGGTGTCGATACTCGACAAGGCTACGAATTTTAATTTTATATGTGTGACCCCTTATCATATCGAACATCGTTATCTAGAGGTCCGACTCAGATTTTTACTTTTTGACTCCTCTCGATGCTTTGTCTCTTTATAAAATTTTGTACCTCTTATAATAAAAATCTTATAAAATTTTAGAGTCGCAGTGCTCGTTACCAAAACAATATCACTAGAGCGATTTTTTTTAAATTTTCATGTGCACATCACAGTCTCAGAATTGGTCAACAGCAATTATGTATACCCTTAAATGTTATACTGGTCCATACCACTTTTTTAAAATATTTTTATATAACATCTTTAGTTTTTATTTTAATGAAAAATACTTACGAGCCAAAAATTTCAGTTACACGATCAACCCCTATTTTGTAAAAAGTTGTTTGCCGGGGTCTAGGGTCTAGGGGTCAGTATTGGGTCAGGGTAGTATTATATAGAATTACTAGACTCGGCCGACGTTGTTCTGCCCGCTACACTACCCACAGAGTCTGACTTACATGTTTCTATTAAATATTGTCATATTTGCACAATTCAATTATAAACTGTAATCTATGTCTTATTCTGATTATACAAAGTTTGACTAAAATACGATCTGTATTTTCACGTGAAAGAATAAAAAACATCCATCGGAACAAACTTTCAGATTTATTATGCACAAATAAGTAAAAAGCAGGAATAATTTCACTGTATTATCGTCACTATAATTTTGAATTTTATTTACACTTCGGT
>DWCF01000417.1:0-47443 GCA_018230265.1 Delias oraia
GAGAAGAAAAGGTGGATGGAAGACAAGCTGAACCAACTAAAGCCAATTGATTTCGACGCTTTAGGGAGTTTGTCGTTCAATCGAGGGACGTTACATGGGGTTTACACTGTATTTTAGTTTGAAACGAGGACACTGTCAGTATGACATTTTTAAACCATCGCTTAGGACAAAACTTACGAATTAAAGTTAATACATTGTCATTAATGTTTGACTCTAGCAACTTGCTTATCTTATTCACGTTTTATGAGTATCAACAGGTTAAATATATCTTCCTGTTTGTATTAGTTACCATGTATTAAAAGTCAAACATTTTGAAATGAATTATTAAATGAAACGATGCTATTTCATTTTATAAAAGCCACTGAACCAAAGATTGATAAGAATTTTTTTTGGAAACTTTGTGTTATTCATTTATTTTAATTTTAATGATGGCAAACGAGCAGGAGGCTCACATAAGACAAGCAGTTCTCCGCCCATGTACACCGATAGATCTTGCAGAGATCTTTTGTACGAGTTTAACTATTTTTTTATGGTAGCGGATACCGGAGCAAGTGGGTCTCCTATATGGTAAGAGAACACCACCGCCCATGGACAACCGCGCCACGATCCACGCATTGGTTGCATTTCTGGCATTTTACGCCAATTAAGCGGCATTTTTTAATCCCTCGGATATCCTCACTGATTAAGCTAACTGAAAATTTTTTACTCCTTCAGTTGTTCGGTAAGACAGGTCCACAATAATCAAACAGAGCGAAGCGCAGGCCCTTTTTCTTTTTCTTGTAGCAAATTTCGCAACAATCTCACTTATTATGCCACACAAATTTCCGCGACCCCGGCCTCCTCTAGTGAAATTAAAATTTCCGTACCCCCCACGGCTTGTACACGACGTGAATTGCTTAATAAATATTGCCTGCCTAGGTGCCTACATTGTTTGCATAAAATTATATCTAATTTAAATTGGTTTGGCGCCTAGAGCGATGATATGGCTGTACTTTAGAAATTTAGAAATTATGCTTACCTACGTAAATATTTCAGTTAAGATTTTTCGTTCATTTTGAACATAAGATTATTATATAAAAATGAGAATTAACATAAAAAATGAAAATAATATTCAATCTCCAAATGTATATCTTAAGGAAAGGTTTTAAAATAGAAAAATGATTTTATTGGTTTTTTAATTGTATAGCGGAAAACGGATCACTCGGGTCTCATCTATTGTAAGAGATACAAACTAGGTATCCATACAACCGCGTCATAATTCGTGCTGTGGTTGCGTTACCGGCTTTTTACGCGACTTCAGCGGTATAGTTTCACGGACCGAAATCCTCACTCAATCAGCGAAACACAGTACAAGTCAAGACTTGTAAAACAGTTTTTACGCTGGTATTTTGTGAGCTTCCTCGGACTAGCCGGGTCAATCAATTCGTGTATCAGCTCACTTACTAAATCGATAAAAATGTTTTCTTTATGGCTAATAGATATTTTCAATATATGAAACAGATATTATTTATGAAATTGAATAATACTTTAAATCTTATTTAATTTAATTTAATAATTCAAGCTTTAGATGTGTTAAAAATACTAAATTATTTCAATTTTTAACAATTATGATTCTTGTTACAGGTTCTATCGGATTGCTGATGCGGTAAGTCACACATATTAAATTCATCGCGCAGTTCCACCGATAAATAACATTTAACTGGCTTGTATCCATTAATATTAATATTTATCTACATTGTAATGCGGCATAAAATTAAAATTCTTTATTAAAAACGAACGCGCTGAACAACTACCATAAGTTCTTAGAAGTTTTCCATGTTATGTTAATTGTGAACCCGTGCTCTGAACTCGCTTTACGAGTTTTTAATTTTTATTTACCACGCTACCTTATATATATTTATTATTTATTTTACTATAATTACGATTTGCTATTTTCCTAGGAAATATCCATTTTACGGTATTTCTTTACCGTGTCAATATAATGAAAGTTATGAGATGGTCAAACAAAACCACCTATTGTCCGCCCTTGGTTGGAGATTTTGGGTTGCATTACTGGATGTGTTTCAGCTTTGAAAACAGACCGTTTTAATGTAAATATGATTTGATCCTTGATATTATAAACTAGATAAACCAGTCAATTCTATTTTTCATACCCGGTTTAAGTGTTAGGGCAGTCAATCAATTTTTTAATACTTTTTCTTAATTATCAACAATTTGCATTAAATTAAAATGCAATAAATTGAGATATTTAACGTTAGATAAGACTGTAAAATGTGCAAAACTTTATTCATTACCGTTCAGTAGTTCAGTGTTTAGTCAGTAATTTATTTAAAAAAAACATATTTTGTATAATATGACGTGATTCTAAAAAAAATTTTATTACAAAGTAAATCGTAGTGTTAAAATTGATTTGTAATTGTTGCCTAAATGCAAGACCATGACCAAGACCGCCTAATTTTAACAAGACCAAGACTGATCGTATTATACTTGAGCAAGAACAAGACACTTGCGTCTTACAGCTATTATTTTTGGCAGTGATTTTTGGAATTTCTCATCAAATCTTTAGACATATTTTATAAGTCTTTACTATGGTTATGCTAATTCAAGTTCAAAATGTTCCTGTTAGGTTTTTCTAAGATTTTTCTAAGGTTTTTCTAAGATCTAAGAAAAATCAATTTTAATATATATCAATAGCCTGATAAGTAATTTCAAGACTTGCAAGACCAAGACCAAGACTGGGAGCGTAATACCAAGACTAGGTGTGTTGGCGCAAGACCAGGTGTATTGGCGCAAGACCAAGACTGGCTAAGTCTTGCATTTGAACAACACTATTTGTAACGGTTTAGTTGCTTAAAATTGTATATTTTCTGATTATTTTTAAAAAATGCGTATGATTGTACTGTCCACCTTTTTCTTATATTGGCATAATTTCCAATGAACGAATTAGATCCTTTAAGAAAAGAACATATATATCCGTGAAAGGATGACATCAAACCCACGGTCTACTAGACGTGTCCATGGGCGGAGGAGAGCTTATCTTAAGTGAGCCATCAACTCATTTGTCTCCATTTTCATAAAGATAATAGAAGTATCGTATTAATCTGTAATCCTAAGAAATATATTTTTTTAATATATAAAATTTTGAAATTTGCAAAATTTTGGAAAAGCATGGTGAAAAAAAATATATAAGTATTCTTGTACATGTTTTGTTTCGTGCTGGCAACATTTTGGTCGTAAGATAACAGTTGCGTAATAACTTATGTTAAACAGATAATTGTCATTAATAAGAATTCTAACTGGAATTTTATTCTATATAAATTTAAAATACAGAAAAATGAACAAAAAGTATAATAATAATATAATATATATAATATAATAATGTATGCGTTATATTTAATAAAATCAATTTGGTATTTCATGACCTCTATTAATCCGAATAGAAATACGAATATCGCTCCAACACCATTTGTCAGATTGTAAAATCCGCGCAAATAGCGGTACTTTTTTATGCCTTAGCGGACAACGGAACAGGTGCGTCTCCTGTATGGGAAGATAGCACCGCCGCCCATGAACAACCGCGCTATAGTCCGCGCATTGGTTGCGTTGCCGACTTTTTACACCGTTTGAGTGCCTATTTTAAGGGCTTAATATCCTGACTCAGCGAACCACAGTTCAAGTACCGTTTCAAGCTGAGTTTTCTGTGAGAATTTGCCATCAATTCAGAGACTAAAAGAGGAAATGATCGCTCAGGATCGTAATAGGTGGGCGTCTTCGGGGGAGGCCTATGTCCAGCAGTGGACTTGAATAGGATGATGATGATGAAAAGAGAAAATGAAATTTATTTGTTTTTTTATTGTATAGCTGGAAACGGATCACTCGGGTCTCATCTATGGTAAGAGATCAACACTAGTTGTCCATACAACCGCGCCATTATCGCGCTTTGGTTGTGTTAACGGCTTTTTACGCCGCTTGAGCGGTACAATATCACGGACCGATATCCTCACTCAATTGGCGAAACTCGGTAGAAGTCAGGACTTGTAACAGTTTTCACGCTGGTATTTTGTGAGCTTGTATCACACGGACGAGCCGGGTCAGTTAATGCGTCAGCATAAGCTTCAGTGTGGCTCTCCCACGGGCGAACAGTCACCATCAATTAGACATTTATAAAACAATTGTCATGAATGTCGCCTATATCGCTTTGACGAGTTTTAAAGTGACAAAACAAGTATGCAGAGGATTTAAAAGCGGTTCTATTAACTGCTCGTTAAATCTCAAAGCGATAGTAAATTTTCTCAAGAGCTGAACTTTTACGACGCCACACCCACCTGAGACTGACTATATGATCCGTACATCGATCCACTATAAAGCAAGCGAGCTGCGATCCTTTCGCCATTGTTTACCTCGACCGAAGTGATACCACGGGCTCACAGAATACTCAGCGTGAAACAGTATTTGTAGGTACTGTCGCAGAGTGAGTGCCCTTAAAAGTTCCGCTTAAGCGTCGTAAAAATCCGGCAACACGACCAAAGCGCGGACTGTGGCGCGGTTTTTCATGGGCGGTGGTGTTCTCTTACTAAATAGGAAACCCACCTGCTCCGTAGTCAGCTAAAGAATAAAAAAATTACAAACAGAGGTGATACGGACGAAATGTTTTTTTTATAATATAAATAATGGGCGCAAATGAGTAGATTGGTCACCTTTTAATCCACCGCCCAAGGACATTCTTAGACCTAGCATGGCATCTGGTGTGTTGCCGGCCTTTATGGGATGTTTTTATTAAATATCCAAGCCGTATTGGTTTGGAAATATGTCTACAGGCTTAGATGATTTCAAAAGTGATTGTGCAAGACCAATTCAAAATAGAACGACATATGTCTATGCAAACTTTTCAGTCTGAAGGAAAAATAGTTTCTTCTCAGAAGCTTGAATAATTTGTATTTAAATTAAATTAATATTTTTATAGATCTGTGTCTATATGTTAAATTTTTATTTTAAATTAATGGGATTCATTAATTTTTTTTCTGCTTATTAGAACAATTTTTTGTGGATTAATTTTTTTGAATAGTTCAAAAATATATAACAATTTGTTTGATATATTTTTTATTTATGTGAAGAAATAAATAAATGAAGAACTTTGGAGCAAGGTTTGTTAAGTAGCCAATACTATGGTAATTTTAGTAGTATTTGGTTAGTAGTGTAAATATAAATTTACTGCCATAAGTAGTGCTTACCTTATTTAAAATACCGGTTTTCAGAAAAAAATAATAATTTTATAAGCTTTTCATTTTACATTTTAATAAATAAAAATAAACATTAAAATAATATAATAAAAAAAAATTTAATTACAGTGTAAACTCCGTGTAACTTCCCTCGATTGAACGACAAACTCCCTAAAGCGTCGAAATCATTTGGCTTTAGTTGGTTCAGCTTGTCTTCCATCCATCTTTTCTTCTCTCCATTTAACGACAACTCTTTATAACTCTATAAAATGCACAGTCCCTTTAGTGTCGTTATATAGATTTTAGACTGTTTTATTAATAGTTTTTGACTAATAAAGTTTGTTAAATAATAAAGTTTGGTAAATGACATATTTGTCTGCACGTTGTAATTGAAAAAATATTACTAAGACCTAAATATAGATCTCAATCGGAACGGAAATTATAAAAATATTTCCTTCAACAGTGAAAAACTGTTTTATTATTATAGTAGTATAGTATATGTATTTATTTAAAAAAAACAAAAGATTTTTAGCCTGATGTTATCTTTATTACTCTGCGTCTATTAAAATTAGCAATTTACAAAAATTAATTAAAATGTACACTAAATACTATAATTAATCAAATTTATGTGTTGTATTTCTTTAATATATCATTGAATTTTCTAACAAGTTTTTCAAAGATATGGAAAATAGATGATCTTTCATGGACCAATAAATAGTTTGTCTGTGATTTAAAAAACAGTTTTCCTTATCAAGATGTGTAATGCGTTTATGGGGTAAACATGAAAATAACAGTGAAAATACTTATGCAATGCTCTACAACCTTACCGCCGTACTAGAGACCTGATAGAGCTGAAAAGGCAACCTATAAAACCCATGCACTAAACGCATTTCTACAATCAAAGTGTGATAAATAAATAAAATTCCCACGCAATAAACAGTTTTATTTGGACGTCGTAAAGTTTGTTATTGCGCACGTGGTCGATGTTGTTACGACCGGTGAGCATGAATGAAACGTGCGAAAGAGGTAATCGATGATAGAAAGAGATGGGGCGCACGAGTTCGACCACGTGGCCGGTGTAACACCAATAAGACCAATTCTTATTGGAATGTTATTTTTTATAGTGTGGTAATTTTTTTTTAAATTTTGATTGAAATATGAAAAAGGATGACTATAAATGTTTTCAAGAAACAAAATTAATAAATATGTAGGTGGAATTTGAAAATTATAATTGCACTTTAATATAATTTACTAAGTATTTTTACATAAAATATTTAGATTAATAATAAATTCAATAAAATCTTATCGATTTGGTGCAGTTTGTATGAAATTTAACTGTCAGTTCATTTTGTCGAATTCTAACTAGATATCTTAAAAGGATCTGTCCACTTGGAATATGAAAAATTATGTATGTCAATAGTTTTTAACAATAATTTTATATTAAGATATTTTACATCTTTTCCTTCTCCATCTATCCACGTTTTTTTTATTATATATTCTTTTTAGAATTTTTTCTGTACATATTGCATATTTATTTGTTTTTGAATACTAAAAAGTATATCACAGAATATTACATGGTTACTTATATTCGTATTAATTTTTAAAAATGTTGTAAAATAATAAATACAATATTGTTAAATAAATAAGAAAACATTTAAACGCTATTTTCTTAATGTTTTCTTAACTACAAATATGAAAACGGGAACTGAACGTAATTTTACTGTACTGCATAACGCTGTTCAGTTTGACAGCTAGAAGTGCCGGAATGGTTTGTGATTGGCGGTGAATGTTCTGCAACGGATTACTATTGGCGTAAAGGAGAAGCTCGCGGGGTAGCGCGGTGCCCAGCGCCATTACGAACAATGGCCGGCGAAATGGTCGTTAGCGAATTGCTTTTATCTCTTTCTAATGTAAGCCACGCAGGTAGGATTTAACGAGACGGCGATTGTTCCGACGAGTCACCCCGCACGCCATCGCCGTCTCGCTCGCACGCGCGCCTCACGTTCCGCCGTCTCAACACGGCGCGCGGCAGCGGCAACGCTCGCCACGGCGGGGAATTGAGAGTCGTAGAGCCTCATACGCGGGTCATAAACGATCCGCGGCCATAGTAGAGGTGCACGCGCGAGGATCGATCCCAATCGCCGGCGATAAACGCACCTCCCGCGAGGCGTACGTCGCGCGCTGCGTCGCCCCGCCGAGCGATGAGTTCCAAGTTCATCATCGATAGCATGCTCCCCAAATACCACCAGCAGTTCCATCATCAGAACTTATTCGCGGGTGCCGGGACATCGCCCATCGAGGCGTCGCTGTCATCATCCCTGTCCTCCTCGCTGTCGACATCGCTGTCTTCATCGTTGTCTGGCGGACTGGGAGCTGCCGCGCTTGGAGCGGGCTCGCCGGGCGCCGGAAGCCCGCAGCGATCTTCCTCGTCATCATCTGCTTCGCCGGGGGCTCCGGCGAGGATGTATCCGTACGTGTCGCACCACCAGCAGTTCGGCGGGTCGGTACCCTTTCCCGCGGGTAGTGGGCTGTCAGCGGACGACAAGAGCTGCCGTTACCCAACAGCTGTGGGCGGTGATCCGATGGTGAACTATGCACTCGGACAGCACAATGGCGGCGCGGCTGTGTCAGCAGCATCAGCGAGTATGGCAGCAGCGGCTCAGTTCTACCACCAAGCAGCAGCTTCAGCAGCATCTGCAGCATCAGCGGCGTCTGTAGACGCAATGGGTGCCGCCTGCTCCCAACCCTCAGCGCAGCCCCTACCAGACATACCGCGCTATCCCTGGATGTCAATTACTGGTAAATGTTCATGTATGGTAGCATGCTTGTTTTATAGTGAGGTAGCAATATTATCTGAAAGATACATTTTTATTATTTGCTTCTGTAGATTTCCTTAGGAAAAGTGCGTTTTGATACATTATAGGTTAAGTAAAACAAAAAGCATGTACATGTAGCAAAAGTTTAAATTCTTATAGATAAAGTAGGTTTATATTACCCATATTAGATGACCCACCTGTTAGCTGCTTTCATGTAAGTATGGGTAATTTAAAAATATTAATTAATTATATTATTTATTATCAAGTATAAACAATTCGTTTTATCATTATTTTACCAAACCGTTATTATTACAGTTTGTGATAGTAGGTTCTTATTTGAATTTTAGTTACTTGTAAATTGTACATTTCACTTTATTATTTATTAACGGGGTAGCTAAAATATTAATTAAGATTAATATTTACAATGCCGTCGGAGCATAGATTTGGGAAACTACGGATATACAAATAGGTATATATTAGGTATACCGTTACCTAGTAAATTATTTTACATATATAATTATATATTTGTAGACGTATATACATATAATTGAATTATAGACTTATTGACCGATCATAGTCTATCCAGTTTTTAGTATATGGAAAGAAAAAATTACAATAGCCTGTCTTGTGTATAATACACATAATTCAATTTAATAAAATATAAATTCCTTATAATAATATCTCAATTTAATATACCTACAACGAAATTGACGTAATACTTTCTTACCCAGTTAAATTTTCCTCCAAAGTTAGGTTACATTATTAATAAATCTAAGTAACTGTTGTATCTTATAAATTAATACTTCTTTGTTAATATATGTATAATGTAATATTAATTAAAATAAACAATGATTTGTGCAAGTGTTACAATCTCATATAACACAATTTTGTTGTAAATAAAACTTATTTAATCATCATTTCAGCCGTAAGACGTCCACTTCTGGACATAGGCCTCCCCTTGGGCCTATATTCAATACCAACGGCGTTTTAAACTTCACCAACGCAAAGAGAACTAACCTAGGTCATTTAGTGCATGCGTGTAACACACTGTGAGGTCCAATTTGTACACAAAAACTGTACATCTATTAAAGTTTTACTGCTTGTATGCTTTGAATACAATGATGCGTTAAATTTTTATTTGCAATTTATTGCGTTACATCTGAGCTTTTTTGGCCACTTTATGGCTTACCAATTTGGATCGCCATATTGAATATCATTTGAATAATTGAGTTGTAATATTAAAATTAGTAAAAGATAATCCATTCAATATTATTTTATATAATTACTTACATTATATTCGTGTATGTAGGATCATGTGTGCGTAAATTTACTTAAGTAGGTAAGTCTATTGAAGACAATTTTATTATATATAGATATTATAAAAAATTTCTTTCTCTAAAGGGGTAAATTGAAAGAGCTATTTCTGGGTATGATTTTCAAGATACAATTTTAATTGGATTTGCGTATCAAGTTTGTCTTTAATTATTTTTAATACGGCTGTTCAGACGTAATAAATATAAATACCTACGTATACAAATGACATATTTATCTATTCGCTTGAATAAAAAACAATTAATCCTCTTAATTAACCCACTAATGAATGTCACTTTGAATATATAGCCAACTATACATAGCGTGTACATTTAAAAGATTTATCTATGGTAGGGCATTTACCCGTGATTTTGAATTAAATTAACATTTAAATAACTTCATATTTTCTTTTCTGCTGGTACTTTTTTGAGTCGTGTTTATTTTAAATTTTATTCATATTAAAAATCATTATATCGTTAAATAATTATATTTTGATGTGTAACAATAATTACTGTTTTGTGACCTTTTAGCGACGTTTTTATTCCTATAAAGTATTTTTACAATATCGGTACGTCGTACAAAGTTGATTTTTATGTATATTTCGGAACATATGCCATTCTCTAAGAGAACTAACAACATATTTATGGAAGTATCACAAATACAGAATAAACATAATTAAAAATAAAAACATCATTTCCTTTAAACTAGCGAGGCGTGATAAAAATACGGAAAATTTAATTTAGTGTGAAATCTTTTTAACAGTAGTGCTATCGTAAGATTAATAAATTATACATGTAAAGAAAATATAATTAAATTAATGTGCCACCTCAATGTCCATGGTCATAGCTCACTGAAATTATCTCCAATGGTCTATAACAGACTTGTATATTCAAAATGGCCGATTAACATGATTTGTTGCTAATACTGGGTTTTATAAAGAATTACAGCGATGTGGCGGTTTCTAAGATGAAAATTTAGGTCGCACTACGTCAGAAACAATATAATCTTTTTTATAGTATAGCGGACAACTGAGCAGGTGGGTCTCCTATATAGTAAGAAAACACTGCCGCCCATGGACACACACAACCGCCCCACAGTCCGCGCATTGATTCTGTTGCCGGCTCTTTACGCCAGTTAAGTGGCATTTTTTAAGGGCCTCCGATATCCTCACTCACTCAGCGAAACACAGTACAAATACCGTTTCACGTTGAGTATTGTGTGAGCCCGTGGTATCACTTCGGACGAGCCGGCCCAATTGTTGCGTCAGCATATGCTTCAGCATGGCTCTCCCACGGGTGATAATCAGTTTAAATAATAAAATATCTTTGTTTAAGAACGGCATTACATTCTTGTTGTTAATGTCATAATTTTTACACCTTATCATGAACTTTTACAAAATCTAGACAACCTGTCAACAGCTCCTTTGTGATATGGCTTAATGTTTTGTTGTTTGATATAATGTTATGTTTCCTAATAAAAAAAATTCAAACGAAGTGAAATAACTTTTTTAGCTTATGTTTTTACATCGTTAGAAATATGTGTCATTATTTATTTCTTTATTTTATTCAGTTTAGATTTGTGTTTTTAATGGGTTAAATATATTTAATATAAATTTATTTCTCACAATAGATATGGCGGTCCTCATTCTATTTCCCGCCATGCATTTATCCACCGGTTTGAGTTACGGGCTTGGCGTGTATCGCGCATGCGTCAAACAAATATGGCCGACCGCTCTGACCAATGGGAACTCTCCGTTGAGTTACACATGTGACATTTCTTATTCTTTTTTCTATTGATTGATAAACCCACTTGGAAAAGGATGAAGATTACATATTTTAACAAACGGTTATTTATTATCAGTGAAATGTTTCGCTTAAGTTATTATTTATTGACGTGAGAATTTGCTCTCGGTTTTAGTGGTATGTACCTACTTCAAATTTTTTTAAAGATACTTAACCTTACTTTAAGATTTCGTGAAGCGTTGTTTTGGATTATATTATCAATGTTTTATGTCAGCTTAATTATCTTTTTATTTAACCAATAACATTGTAATGTTTCCGAGTGTAATGATTTGATTAATTTAAGTACCGAAAAACACTGGTGTAGGCACATTAATGCAAATTTAATTTAAAGTATCTTGATAATTTGTATACAGGTAATAATTAATTAATAGGGAAATTTACAATTGAAATTTCTTCAGTATATCTAATTCGGTGAGACAGAAATGATTCTTGTTCAAAGAATATAAATCAAGAGCAATTTCAAGTATAAAAAAACCTTATGATTACCTAATTCTATAATTTTCTCCTGGTTACTTAAATATTAAAATATTTTCTTGCAATATTTATTTAAAATTTTTACATCTTCAACTTATTGTTCGGCCATGAAATATATTTGACAAGGTTTTTTTTTAATTTTAATTGCAGATAGGTAGCTACTTATTTTTACTCTGTTAACATTTATTTTTTATTAATTGATATTTTTATACTTATAATAACCGAAGGTAACGGAACCTTACCTAACAATAATAAATGCTCATGGATACTCGCTAGTGGCTAAGGAGTATCTATGATATTTGGGCGACAGTTGCGTTGAAGGCCTATTTTATGCAGTGAATACGTTATATAGATATGTAGAAATCAATTGTAAGATGAGTCCAACGAGCGGATTTTGTAACCTAGGATAATAATAGCCCATGGACACTTAATAGCTCCACCTCAGCGACATTTGCGTTGCTGGCCTATTTTGGACGATATATAGATTAGTTCTAAATGCATTATTAAACAGTGAAAAGCTTAAAAATATATAATCTGACCAATGTATAAATAATATATAAATACCTTCGACTTAGGGACCTACAAGGGCGTAATCTATCCCTTAAAGGCCTAAAACTTAGCCCTTAAAGGGCAGCAACGCACCCACGACCCCACAGTGGCTAGGGCTGTCCATGGGCAGATGATCGGTTATCCTAGGTGAGTCTCCTGCTCGTTTCAAACGTTTCCACATATATACATTGCTTTTGCATTTCCAGGCATCAATAGGTATAGATCCTGTTACTATATTCCTACTCTTATGATATAGAGTGTCAGTCATGGGTGCATGTTCACATAACAATGTATCCTCTCTTTGAACTTGAAAAATCTGCACGATCGTCTGAAGAACACGAACATTTAGCAAGCATGACGGTTTAATGGGGTGTAAATAAACTGAAACGTATAAATTACGTGTATGAACAGAAGATCCGATTTAAGAATTTTAATGAACAATGAATACAGCCGTTGATTGAGATAATAGGATGCGTTATCGTCGTTGCTAATGTTTCGTTTAATTACAAATATCGCGCTCTAGATATGTTTGTGATGTATGTCCATTGGGGTTGTCTAGGGCTAAAAACTCTTGCATTATTATTTTATTAATGTTATAGAAGACAACGGAGCAGTTTGGTCTATGGATAACTGCGCTAAAAAGCCGGCAAAACAAAAAGAGGCATAATTTCAAGTGCCTCTGGTATACTTACTCTCAGTACCGTTTCAGGCGGGCTTAAGCCCGCGGCATCACTTCGGACGAGCCGGCCCAATTAATGCGTTAGCATATGCTTTAGCACGGTGTTACCACGGGTGATATAGGTATATTTATTAACAAAGATCCAAATAATTATGCATGTATGTATTTTTTATACATCAGCTGTTTAGATATGTGTCAGTAATGTCTGGCCAGTAGAAATTGTATAGTGTTATATAGTGCATGTAACTTTGCCGAAACAAGGAACTTTCATTACGATTGATAATAGATTTTCCATTTCCAGATTGGATGAGCCCCTTCGACCGCGTGGTCTGCGGTGAGTTTAATGGTATTTATCGTTTCATATTTATTTTCTTTTAATTTTAAGTAGATACTAAACGTTTCGAATTAAGCCAATCTTAGTTTGGGCAATTCCTGCCTTGAATAGAATTATGAGCACATAAAGGATTTCACCAAGGCAAGATTGGTTTAGTACACAAAAGGTCTCTATACTTGAATCAAGGAAATCCTAAAGCAGTATTAAATGGGGGCAAAAGATTTTTTGTATTATATAGTTAAACAATGTAATATTGATGAAGTCTATTATAATAAAAATTTCTTTATTTCAAAATGTGCAGCGGCCGAAGAGCGTTAAATGTTTGTATTATTGTAGTATAGAGACGCAAAACCTACCTTCCGTAATATTATTTTGCAATTATTAATTTGACACGCTTTGTCCAATTGCAATTACTACTGTTATTGTGAAGGTTGTATATTACTTTACTTGGCTTCGATTCATACGAGAATATTGATGAGAATTTTAAATTATTTGATTTCTATTAAAGATAATCTAATATTATACAACATATTTAGATCATTTTTACTATAAAATTGCAACTAAAAGTACACTTAGGTAATCAAAGAATTCTAATCTTATGGTTTTAGCGTTAAACCTGTTAAATTCATTAATTGTTAATAATACGTAGTAAAAAAACAAGTGTATAATTATCTTGTTTTGTTTTTAAATTACACTTGTCGACTCCTGATGTTTATTGTAATAGTGGTTTAAACAATGTTTAAATTTATTTGTTCCAACACTATAACTCCAGTGTTTTGTAATTTAGCAGGGGATACGCATTTGCTTTTTATTGCACAAAAGATAGTTCTTTACAAGTTAGCAAAAAACGAGAAAGGGTTTAAGATTCGCAATGTACACAAACTTTCACCATAGACAAAAGATGATTGTTCAATTGTCATTCCACTGAACGAATTAAGGTAGTGTTTTTTAACACAAGAAATTTATACGTTAAAACTGAATACATAATTTTATAGGTCGCCTTTAGGCAAAACAATCATTATTAAATGTATATACTTTGCTATATAAAACCACATTAAAATATTGCGTGATACAGATACACATATAAAAAACTTTTAAAAAGATATAATTTTTTTAATACCACAGGTGCATTTTTATTGACCTGTACCTATATGCGATTGTTTTAACTGTCAATGAAAATAATATATGTTTTATAGTAAAGATATGTTTTTACATTTAATTAGAAACGGTTACCTCTAGACGACCTTGGCATTAATAACAGGTTGAATATATCACGCTAAGAGAAGGGATCGAAAATAAATAAAAACAGATATCAAATCATATTTTGGTAAGTTTTATGGTATAGCAGACAACATAGCAGATGGGTCTCCTATTTGGTTAGAGAACACCACCGCCTATGGACAACTGTGTCAGAATTCGCGCATTGGTTGTGTTGCCGGCATTTACGCTGGTAAATGGTACGCTGGTTTCACGTTGAATACTGAGTTTATATTATCCGCTGTTATGCTACGTAAAATAATATATAAAAAATCGTTTCTCAGTTTAAAATATGCTTACCTTCGTAGAGGCCGCTTTCACCAGACGAATCAGTAAAAAAGTGAACAAAAGATTCACGGCAATAGAGTTACGCAAATTCTTTGTTGTTAAAAAATAACCCTTCGCTTTGTGCTTCCAGTGTTTACAAATAAGGTGTAAGTCAAAGGGTGTTAAATCACAGCGTCGAAAGCTTTTTTAAACAAGCTTAGGACAGGGGCTATTGTTTTGCCGGCACGCTCGCAAATGGCTTTATTACACGTCGGCCGTTGCAAATGTCGAAATCACCGAAATCGCAGACAAAACATTTGCTATCACAGCGTTCGGCCTCAAGTGCAAGGGTAATGTAAACTGCAATCGAATCGTGTAATACAATTTCATAATAAAACTGTCTCGCGGACTGTTTATCTGTTATGAGACGCGGCCACTTCACAAATTACAATATCCGAGGCGCACGAAATGAATTACATACTCTACAAGTTTATAAAACCCGCTTTATGGCGCCATAACAATTAAGAGCTAATCACTGTCAATCGTAACTCGACTGATATAACCCGCTAGAGCTGTGAAAAAAGTGGGCCCCGCGAACAATAACATCTGAGAATTGACCATAAAATGACGACCTTGCGGCAATAAAAATTTAACGAGGCAAGCCTGTGGCTTGCTGTAGTATAAACAGCCAGATTTGTGAACGTGATCGTCATAGAAACAGCTGGGTCCGACATGTGGCCGAACGCCAGCGGTCGGAGCTGCGCAGACGCCGCGCGCCGGTACTGTCGCGTTTCTCGTTATTTTAAAGGCTTATAAAAGAACCGTACTGTTTGATTTATACGTTTTTATCGAATACAATCGCATCTTCTGCTATTTTATTTTCGAACAGTTGTGAGCGAATGTCACGTTTGAGATAATTTATATGTACAGCTAATATGTATATCTAAGTTCAAGTGTGATCTATGCCCGTTTGCTTTTCCTGTGGGCAAGTGGAGCGGCGAGAACATGTGACATCGTTGGACTGAGATGTCAATGCCACTCGCGGCTCGCATTAGATGTTCATATCATGCGTGGCCTTCACTACTTACTATTACATGAATTACGTAATGGGCTATTTTGGGCTATGATAAAAGTGCAGCCGGGTTGTCGACCCCAATGAATTGATATAAGTGCGTTGCTAATATCAATTTTGACTCATTCACACGGAGCAATAAAAACTTTCATAATATAATATCAGTGTAATTTTTGTATATTAACCGTGGACTGTGTAAACATTCGTTTTCATATGCTCAGATTGTTTTCATCGTTTAATTATCTTATTATTAAATTTTTAACAAAGATTATACTAGCATTGATAGTAAAATAAGTGGGATTTTTTACCCATGGGAGACCACCACAGGCTACACTACGCGAAACAGTGCTTGAACGGTTTTGTTGAGTGAATAAGGACATCGGGGGCTTATGAAATTCTACAGGCGTTAGAGCCGACAACACAACCAAAAGCGCATTGTGGCGTTGTTTTCCATGGACGGCCATTTCTTACCACAAAAAATCTGTGATCTTTTACCTTTTTTTTAATGGCTACTTGCTGTTGGCCAGAGCGGCCTTTACAGATTAACACTTAACGTCGAATGCCGCGACTAGCGCAAGGGCGCTACGAGATACGAACCTTGGCTTGGGCAATAGCGGGAGAGCGAGATGTGCGAATGGACGCGAAAATGAGGCCTCGACATCTTTTCCGGTGAGAGGTGACCCGTCTGCTGCGTGGCTCGCTACAAAATAATAAAATATTGTACCGCGCTTGCCCAATCGACTTGTTTAAATAAAAAGCAGCCATTCCGTTATAATTGGATAATAAACATTAACCGAGACTGTTTGATCATTTATTTATGAATCGGTGCGTATCCACGTTCCTCCGAAACTATTTAAAACACTGAGTGAATCAATTTATAACGCAATCTATGTAGTTTTGTTTACACCTTACCATGGCTTACGTGATCTGTTCAGATTATATAATCGTGCTAATTTTATTTTATGCAATCGAGTTATGTTACTTAATGTTAAAAATAGTATATTTGAAGTTTATATTCCATTACCGTAGTCACCCAAGTGTGTATATGAATAAAGTTTTTTTCATCTCGACTTGTTGAATTAAGAAGACTAACTTGCAAAAAATGTTTCACATTACAATTCAATTGCTTGACTGTAGATACCGTCTGTGTGTAATTTGAATACAATAGGATGCACGCATTATATAAATATCCAATACTTTTAATATTTTTTTCAAAAATGTATATTTTACCATGTAAACTAATAATAAAACAAAGAGAAGCTTTATAGATGTTCTCTTTTTATAATAGAGATTTGTGTTCTAAATTTGCGTTTTCAAAAAGCTAAACTTCACGAAATTTTTAACCCTTGTAAAAGCAACATTTAAACAATGTCGTATTTACTTTACAATATAACTACAATGACAAAAGGAGCTCGGCCTCGCACAGATTTTTAAATCAGAAATAATCATTTTAATTCTTAAAACACATGCACTTCTCGCCAGATATATTTTGTACACGTTTTTGGATTTTAAGTAACATTTCCTATTTTTTTTTGAAAATATTTTAGCCTTTAGCTATCATGTATAAATTGCATTGAAATAATTTTTCTAATAGGACCAGTTCTTGAGATTAGCGCGTTTAAACAAACACATTCGCTTTATATTATTATATGGTCTTGAAGAGCTTCCTAAATAAAATTATAGGTTTACTAAAACACTTAGTTATATGAAAACAAATTGAAGCCAATTAAATCTTAATTACTACATTTATGGAGCACAAAAGAGCTCATTCATATACAAATGTATGTAACGAATCCGAAAAAAATATACTATAAAAAATAAATAAAACTCAAGTCTGCTGATGGTACAAAATACAAATATGAAATGCAATTGTGATGACGTTTTTGCAAGTTAAATTCACATCCTGTTGATATAAAGGTTTAATTTTATAACCCTTAAGGGCGCTTGAATTGCAAAAGCGTACTCAGTATTACGTATTAGAATAAATTATATTCTGCCTTCATATATCAGCATTCAATGGTCACTGTATAGCAATTTTTTTTTTGATCCTAGTTTAATAAATGAAGTAATTATTTTTTTATCGTATTGACGTTTCCAAGTGTTATATATAAAAATAAATAAATTAAATTATAGTATAGCAACGGAGCAGGTGGGTCTCCTATATGGTATTAGTCTTTAGAACACCGCCCGCCCATGTACAATAGCGACACATTCCGCGCATTGGTTGTGTTGCCGGCTTTTTACGCCACTTGAGCGGTACTTACAATAAAGGCCTCCAATATCCTCACTCACTCAGCGAAACACATATACCGTTTCACGCTGAGTATTCTGTGAGCCCGTGGTATCACTCTGGACGAGCCGCCCCAATTAGTGCGTCGGCATATGCTTCAGCATGGCTCTCCCACATGTGAAATCACTGAATGTATTATAGTTACCGTAGTTCGCTGCGATTTAGATTATTCACAACGTATTTCTTAATTAATTCTATAATTTTACTTATTGCCATCATGAAACATTAAAAACCTTGTGGCCGAGTCGTCTTGTGAACTAAGGTAAAGTCATGGGTACCAGATTCGACCCCGGTATTGTACTTTATATCTGCCCGGTAGTGTACTTTCGTAAGGGTTTTACAGTCAGACGAATATTTTAACACTGTCAAACGCTGAAGCATTGCAGTCTGAAGTTATACCGCCCGTTCATAGAATGCTAGCATGAAACAGTACTTGTACTGTGTTTCGCTGAGTGAATGAGGATATCGTATGCTTAATGAAATTATACCAGTCTAATATCGTAATTGCGTATTACATCGGTTTAGTTAGCATATTGAAATAACACAAAGGATTTTGGCGCAGTTGTCCATGGGCGGCGGTTATCTCTATTCCGATGTCTGCTATACAATAAAACCATTTATATAAAAATACAAAAACTCTATAAATCTTTAGTTATTTAAAAAGGCAGTGAAACAAATTTTACATGTTTTATTTAAGTTGTGTTTTCTGAATATGTATATTCAAAGTAGAAATACCTAACAACCTTTTACGTGCTTTGTAATATTAAAAGCGATTAAGAAATGTTTGTTTCATTCCTGGAATGAGATTTTATGAAAACGGAGTTTATCAACTGCTGCAGCTAAAACGTGACAAGTTTGTCAAATACAGTTTGATTGCCTCTTATGTGTATATGCCTCAAATGCCACTGGTAATTACCTATATTACTATGAATATTCATAATCTATGCAACATTGTACATAAAGATTTCCCATGCATATATATTCAATAATCATAGAATTTATTCAACAATATAAACTGACACAAAATAGTGAACAATCTTCTATCGCATTTATCACGGGGCATGTTCGGAGGAGCTGTTCGGATGCAGCTGAATTTCATCTTCGAACATCGAGGCAGAATACAAAGTTTCGTCGTTATGTTTGTCGTTGCACAACTGAGTGCTTTCGAAGACATTTTGTGCCGTGCACAACCACTCTGGAATCAGCTGGCCAGCATAGCTATTTCCAAACCAATATGACTTGGGGACATTCATGAAAAGAACGTACATATTCCTTATAGGCCGGAAACGCACCCGCAGCTCTGCAAGGGCTAGGGGTGTCCATGGGCGAGGACCGCTTGCCCTAGTTGAGCATCCTATTATTTTGCCACTATTTCTATTTAAAACAAAAACAATTTATTTCTATAAATATTTGAAAGTTACTTTGTCAAGACATTGGTTTTAAACAAAGATTGAATTTAAGGCCATGATTTTCTACAAAACTTCTAAAACATCATTCATAAATAACCTCAAAATCGCAAGCACCTATAAAATACGGTTCAAAAGATATTATACATTGTACGTAAAAGTTACCCATGAATATATATTCAATAAACATAGAATTTATAAAAAATATTAACTGGAAACAAGCAGTGAAATAAATAATTCTTTAAATATTCAAAAGAAACATTGTTGAGATTCATGACGATTATTAACAAGGATTGAATCTAAATGTTAAGGTCATGTTTTTTGCAATCCTTGGACATCTTATGAAATATATCAAAAAATCATTAAAATTTGTTTATAAATAACCTCAAAATTTACCCTCGGAAGAGCCATGCTAAAGCATATATTGACATACCTATTAATTGGATCGGCCCGTCCGAAGTGATACCACGGGCTCACAGAATACTCAACGTGAAATGGTAGTTGTATTTGGAACGGTATTTTTGCTGAGTTTCCCTGAGTGATTGAGATATAGAGGCCCCTAATGCTAAATTAACCGGTGGAAGAGCCATGCTGAAGCATATGCGAACGCACTAATTAGGTCGGCCCGTCCGCGGCCACATAGAACAGTCAACGTGAAACGGTACTTGTACTGCGTTTCGTTGAGGGAGTGGGATATCAGAGGCCCGTAAATGCCGCTTAAGTGGTGAAAAAAGCCGACAACACAACCAATGTGGGGACTGAGGCACGGTTGTCCATAGCCGGGCGGCGATGTTGTTACCATATAGACGATCCACTTGCTTGTGGTGAAACCTCAAATTCGTTTTAAGCTTCAAAACATTTATAAAATAAGGTTCAAGAGATACTAGCATTGTTTAACAGTACATCGAACTTGAAGGCAGAGCTTGAGCTTAACTTGCTTCGCTCATGCCAAATACTTTATGTTAATACTGATACTACAGTAATGTCTGCCAGTTTGAATTTATTTTATTCGTCTGCCTTCAGTCGATATCGTTATACTAATTTACTGTTTCAGACAATTTATTATGGCTTCAACTCTTAAGTTATTAAGCTTTTTGTTTGAACAATAACGTCGATGTTGGCTTAGGATCTGTAAACTTATCAAAAAAACACTATGAAAATAAAGGCGGGTACATGCTGTTGTCGTTATGATAAGGAACGCTTTAGCAAGCTTTTTAAGTGTCGATAGACCTCAAAGGGTTTCAATGAAACATATATAAGCAACATCTCCATTTGCATTGTTTATATTAAGCGTGTAAGACGAGTAATGCCGCCGCTTGTGAAAATACGCAAGCCAAGATTAAAGGCATAGGAAGACCAGCGAATATTGATCTTTGGTAGCTCATGATCGCCATAAAACTTGTCCGCCGTTACACACTTTGACGGATCAATATGTATTGGCCGTTTGAGTTGTTTACAGCGCGCTCAGCGTTTCTTACCAGTTTGCATAACTCGAGGGTAGTCTCAATAAAAACAAATTGGCTCTCCGGTTGACCGGTGCTCAGTTTTACACACGTACGAGAAAACTGCGACATTCTCGAATGTGATTTACAGCTATTTCACGTAACTGCAAACTATAAACTAAATAGAATTATAATTTATAACCGAATTATACATTGCGCGATTTATGCTATATTTCTATCGTACTATTTAATTACACACCTTTCGCTGCGACGGATAATTACTTATTATATTTAACCGGCAAATAAAATCGAATAGACCTGAATCTTTAAACATAATATATAATGACGTTCGATGTAATAAAAGCCATTATGTATAGAGATAAGAGATACAGCGCTCATCGGCTCCTTTATTGAGCAAAAAACTAAGTAAATAAACCCCAAGGCGCCAATCAAGCTTAACACAATAAAACAACGCGCCTCAAAGTAATAAATAAGGAGATAAAGGAATGGAATTACATTACAAGCTGGCTCTATGCGACTCTTGCGCATTAATCTCGGAGATACAATCGCGCGGTAAATCTGATACAATCTTGATGTACCTACAAGGCGGTTTTCACCTTCGTTCGCGGGGCTAGTTGACGTTTTTTTTATGTAAATCTTAATCAAAAGTTTATAAAATTTTGGTTCTTTTTTGATACCATTTAAATGGAATAACATACATACCTACAGATACAAAAATCCTTCGCCAATGCAACTTAACGTACTTATAACAACGATAAGCTAAATGCAATTATCAATTTTATAAATGAAGTGTAATTCAAATCTTTTTGATAAAAAAATTATTGAATGATTAGTTTTATTTATTTGATAATTGTTATGATACGCATTATATTCCAGAGTGAGTCGAGTGCGTGCGGTTTCATCCAAGTAAATCTGTAAAAGAATCCGAATTTTCAATATGCAATTAAATTGCAAGTTTATTAGACTGTATTGCGTGTACTTTTTTCTGCCTTTGTGCCCGTTTGCCTACTGCCTTACATTCGCATTTTTCAATAATAAATGTAACTTAATGTCTCTATCAAAAAGTTACGTTTTAATTCCGGTTCTGTCTTCGTCTTGAATTATTAACTTAATCTATACTTGGCTCGTATCGCATAGATTTTATGGCATTTACTGTATGGAATTATAATTGAGAATTCTTAATTGGCATCTGAAATAACCACCCATGGAGACTGAATGACTCCTCATTGTTTAATAAACATTTTGGTGTAGTAAGATTTTTTTTTTATGAACGTTTTAAATATTTCCAGTTCTTACAATCAAATAAAGATAAAAGGCAATTATATTAAATTATATACATATAAGAATAAATTAAGTAGCTTTAATTATTCGTAGGTATCTATGTTCTACACTATCTAACGGATTTAGAAAACTATGAACGTTGAGAAGCTACACTTTTTACTTATTTAGTCACAAACTGTAGATTTATTTAAAAAAACTGTCTCGGTATCAATCTACCTATATGGCAAAACGTTTGATAGTTATTATCGTATCTATTAATGATAAATGAATGTATATTTACGTAATATTTAGACTGATCTATGTAAATTTTTACAATATCTTTTACAAACTTACGATGATCGTTAACGTTGCTGAGTCCACCCACAATTTTACCGACAAACGAATAATTAAAGCTACTGTATGTATACTTAACAAATTTATTCAGACAACTAAATAAGATCTTGCGTTTGCCCGACAGCCGCTATAGACCTGCCGCTATAGAACATGTCAGTTGTTATCTGTGCAAATTTTATTGCCAGAAACTCCAAAGTTCATTCAACCCTATAGTAGGTGTCAGAAATTGTAATTCGACAGTAAAATACATGCGATTGATATAATTTTCTATGGCCCCAAGCTCCACGGAGGGTATGTTTGAAATTGGGGAGACGCAGGGTGCGTCTGACATTGAAGTAGAGGCAATAACATAGGTATAAATGGCAAGGGCCGGCGCTACAGGGCGTAACGTTCGTACGAGATCTGAATATTTTGCCGCGTGCTATCTCCTAACAGTGGATTACAATGCGGGAACGCTTTGTCCGTGAATCGTAAAATGAAATTCAATGAATAGAAATATTAATGAGAATAATTCCATTGAAATGCTAGTACGGCGCTGAATGACTCATTAAATATGTCCTCGATGAGTTATTTTTGCTTGAGGTGAGATCATTTGGAACTTAATACCATCTGCTCTGTTCGTGATAGAGTAATTTACCTTTCACATACCTTATTCAATCGTGTGGATGTAGTAATGAAACGACTTCCATGACAAACTTGCTCAGTTCAGATACTTTAAAAGTCATTTGTATAAGGTAAGGATGCATATTGTGAGCGCTAAATATGAAATACCAAGATATTGGTCAAACTATAATTATTCACGTCAATCATTTGGCGAATCGACACGGCAACAATTACTTAATGTCACATGCTTTATAGAAAACAATATTGTTTTATATATATATATAGTATAGCGGGCAACGGAACAGGTGGGTCGCATATACACTATAAGAGAACACCGCCGTTCATGGACAACCGCGCCACAGTCCACGCATTGGTTGCGATGCCGGCTTTTTGCGACACTTAAACAGCATTTTTAAGGGCCTCCGATATCCCACTCCCTCAACAAAACACAGTACAAGTACCGTTTCAGGTTGAGTATTCTATGAAACCGCGGATAGGCCGACCTAATAAATGCGTTCGCATATGCTTCAGCATGGTTCTTCCCGGTGAATTTAGCACTAAATAGATATAAATGTGTAATTTAAATGACATTATATTTCCTATCTAAAACAATATCTCTGAAAGCTTCAAATGTAACAGTTTTTCTATACTCAAAATAAAAAAGGTATCTCACAGACATCCTACCATGTATTACGTAAAATTTGGATAATTTTTTAAATAAAATATATCACTTTCAACTTAACTATTATCATTCTAACATAACAAGTATTTTTATTGCATTTGCCTAGTTTGTTTATCGTATATATTAATTATCTACATGACATTTTACAAGGACACTTGTACATTCCAAAGAATCATACTAAGTTTTTGAATGAATGCCGCTACAACCAATCCCATAATTTTTAAATAATTCATAATTAACGAAGTTATTTTAGAAATATAAATAATAAATTGTAGAAAAGAGTGAATAATGGGTTTGTTCAATTTTAAAACACATTGATCGTGAATGTGGCAGGTACTAGTTGGAAAAAAGGCATAATAGTAATAAATTCGCCCCTAAAACCCGAACACCCTCGAAGATCTCATAGAAAAATGACCAGAATAAATTGGTATCAGAGTAGCAGACGATAAAACATTCAGTTTATGGGGTGTCATATTTACATTTGGGACATCGACACGGGAATACTGAAGTATTTACCCATTACAGGAGATATTATAATACAATATGTTACTTCACCCTTTCTGTTCGTACATAATTTAGAACGTTATTTGTTTTTTTACAAATTTACGTTAAAATACGTCTTATTATTCATAATTGCGTTAATTTAAGTAATTTATAGCAACTAATTTTCGATTTTATTGGAAATGATAACACCTAAGGAAGTTTTAATATTTTCCGCATATTTTTCGTACTACAACTATCACTATTAAGAATTTGCAAAAATTTTATTTCATTAATAAGAATTGTGGTCATGATATCTACCACACATAACCAGATCCAGTTGGTGTCATCCCTAAAAGTAATAACAATAAACTTATTTTGGGAATGACCCGCAACTTTCTTCGACTTTCAAAAAGCATTATGTAAACTCACGAGATGAATTTAAAATCCTCACAGAAAATCTACTGTTTGAACTGTTTTTCTCTTGAAACGATTACTGTTTGACAATTTTAATAGCCTTGTAGCTTAGTGGTTTCATAAGTCCACCACGAAGCGAGAGCAAACGGGTTCGAATCGCCGTCCGGATAATTATAATTAAATTTATAATTTTTTTGGTCTCTGGAAGGGCTTGACAATAGCCGGGCGAGTGTTTTAATACAGTCGCACCCGTGGGAGAGCCATGCTGATGCACTAATTGGACCGGCACATACGTGATACCACGGCCCAGCAGAATACTTAGCGTGAAATGGTAGCTGTACTTGAAATGGTATTTCTACTGTGTTTCGCTGAGTAAGAGCGGATATCGGAGGCCCTTAAAAATCGCTAAAAGCCGACAACACAAATAAAGCGCGGGTTGTGGCGCGGTTGTTCATGGGCGGCAGTGTTCTCTCACCAAATAGGAGACCAACCTGCACGGTTTTCCGCTATACCATAAAAAACCTTACCAGTTAGGCGTGCTTGCAATCTGTAAGCTATATAAGGCTACATAAGCTCCTCTAATTACGGAAGCACTTCAATTACACGAATCTCATGTGCGTGCGAGGGTGATAATCTATTGCCAATAAATACGGATCCGGCTTATTGCGTCTGAGTAATTTTATTCACCCTAGTAGAACAAAACCGAAGCCTTATACATCGTTCTTAACCTGATATATGTAACTGGTATACCTAATACCTATGTTATTGGCAATTTGATGTTCCTTGTTTTTCTCAGCTTGGGACTCAAAATTCTAAAATCTCATACAGCTTGTTATCAACAACTGAAGTCCGTGGGCCATGGGTGCGTAGACAGCTTTAAAATTTCTAAATTAAAAAATTACGACCTTTTAATGAAAGCAAAGAAGTTTCTTTTATATTTGGTATTGTTTTAAAATAATTCGGTAGGATTAGCAATACTTATTTTAATAAGAAGAGCAACTGTGGAAGAGCCATGCTAAAGCATATGCTGACGCACTAATTGGGCCGGCTCGTCCGAAATGATACCTGGGGCTCACAGAATAAGTGTTTCGCAGAGTAAGTGAGGATATCGCAAGCCCTTAAAGGCGGCGTAAAAAACCGGCAATACAACCAATGCGCGGACTGGGGCGCGGTTGTTCATGGGCGGCATTGTTCTCTTACCATATAGGAGAACCGCCTGCTCCGGTTTCCGCTATATAATAAAAATAAAGATGTGATATGTAGGTATATCTCTTGCTAAAATAACTTTTTAAAACTAAATGCTTCCAGTAAAACAAAAAAGCTAATACTTATGTCAGAAACCAAATTGTGTCTTGTATAAATCTTTTTCCACTTAATATTTCTTAACATGGAAATTTTGTATAGAAGTAAAAAAAAACATCAACACACCATAAATCTGAACGCCGAGGAAAATATATTCAGTATGTAACATGTAAGACATGATATTAATCGTGTACCTGACTCGGTTGTGAATTTTATTTTTAATTTGTTTAATGTAATCTTATGTTACCTAAATAAATAATTTTGGTTTTGATAAAATATTTATTTAGATAATATAGATTTGATTATTTATTTGTATTGGTGTCTATATATACTTTGACAATACTTAGTGAAAATAACTTGAAAGAGCTTATCAGTAATCATTTTAGCATCCATCAATAATAAAAAATTATGTATTTTTTATGGTAATAGCACACAATGGAGTAGATGGATCTCCTTTATGGTAAAAGAACACCGCCACCCATAGAATGGCCGCGCCACAGGCAGTGGTTGTGATATCGCTTAAAAGTCTCGGATATCCTCACTCACTCGGCGAAACACAGTAGAGATACCATTTCAAGTACAACTACTATTTCTCACTGTGTATTATGAGATGTAACTGAGGTTTATCACTATTTAAAAATAAAATGCAAGCCAACACCCTTAAAATGGCGATTCAAGATTAGTCGAGGCAATTTTTCGTATAACAAGAATAACGATTCCACGAAATAAAATGTTTAGGGTCATTCCGGCCGACAACGAGCGAAAGCAGCTCTCCGAAATGCCAATAGACCTATCCCATCCCATGCCCCTTAGGGAACTAAATGGCTGCGCGGCTATCATAAATTTTTAGCCACAAATTTGCAATCCCATCTCTTCGGCCCGGTGAGGGAGGCCTCGCATTAATATAACCGTTACCTTACTCGACTTTACTCAAAATGCATGTTCCCTTTCATAAAACATTCGCATTTGTCTCTCTTTATAAACAATTTAATACGTAATAATAATATTTACATATAATATGTATGTTCATCATATTTTAACAAAGAAAATCTAATCAAGACAAATATTTAATGTCTCTCTCTTTCTAAAACTATTTTAAGTGATGGTATTTTATTTTCCATTTCAATATATAGTTGAATATGTAATTAATGCTTTTTATAATCATGATATTTGTACTGGAAAACTGAAACAACGATTTACAGGGTTTTATTCCCTCGGGGGATTAATTTTTAATTACGATCGTTCTGTAAGAAATGGCGACCGCTAAGACGCAGCCTGAATGCGCGAAAGCTTAATCACTAACTTTAACAGGAGCTAGGGGAACATTGTCTGAATTCTTGAGTTATGGAAATTCTGTAAGTTAGCATTCCAATGTTTCCATTAATTATTGGAAATTTGGAACGTGGGCATAGTGAAAATGGAAAATACATGTTACATATAGCAAGAAAATATAGTTATATTAATAGTCACTAAATATGCATTTTTAATATTATATACTACTTACCTTATGTACCTACTAAAAACAAATTGAATGAATTAGTTTAATCGACATTAATATTATAGACACTACAAAAATCAAGTATTTTAATTAATAAATAAAATCATAAAACAGTCATTTTGATGAAAATAATCATAATCATCATTTCAGCTGTAGTACATAGGCTTTCGCTTTGGACCTCCAAGTACACATCATTTGAAATTTCTAGTACCTACCTAATAGTGTCTACTAGTCTAGTACTATGAAATGCTGATATTAATTATTAACAATCCCATAGTAAGCAAAGTATATATTCCTACAAAAAATGTAATACAAATTGAAAACAGCTTATCAATTAGTTCTTTGCTCTATGACTCTATAAAGTGAAGGTAGGCCTACTAAATGAAAATATAATGCGTTGTAGAATAGTTTACTAGCGCGTTAGGGACGTAACGCTGTCATTCATCGCTTAAGGGGACATAAGCTTAGAATACAGCCTTCGTAATTAAACGCTCTAACGGACGATTATGTATGAATACGGCACTCGAGAGGTGCTCTAAAATCTACAGGTGTATGAATATTTTAGCACAACTACGTAGTTGCTAACCTAACACCTGTTTTTGACAATCGCGCGAATCCAACATTCAAGTATGAATGACTTGACTTTAAATAAACCGAAACATACTATAAAAATTAAATTTATACGGCTTTAATGTTATAGATTATAGTGATAATAATTTGAATGTGAAAGAAATTATAATACACGTTATTGATGATTTTAAATATGCAATATTTTTGTAGAAATCATTTTTTAATATCAATAATAATGGAATTTTGTTAAAATTTAAAGATATTATGGTTTAATTACTTACCAGCTGCCATTTATATACAAATTCAAGTGTATTGTTTGTGTTAATTGAATTTTTTATGATAAGTATAACGGATAATGGAGCAGGTGGGTTTCCTAAATGCTAAGAGAACATCGCCGCTCATGGGCAAGCGTACCACAGTCCGCACTCTGCCTCCGATATCCTCACTCAGCGAAACAGAATACGCTTCTACAGTATTCATCAGTATTCTGTGGTATCACTACAGACGAGCCGGCCCAACTTTTTGCGATTCAATCAATATGGGTTGTAATTTTTAATTACACTTAACCAATAAACGAATTATTGTTCCCATCGAACCGATGCCCGCATTAAACTTCAATTAAAGAGAATTTATGTGTCTGATCCGATAGCGAGTCCATATATTACACAGTTGAATTAATAACGTACAATAGGGTTAGTAATGACCGCGGTTGGCGGTGACCGCCTGTATGGAGGCAGATTAAATTTGCATGTTGGCAACCCTGTAATGCCCTTTGAAAACGCCATCTCCAGCCGCCATTTTGCATAGCAATTACCATGGGGTGCATGTAAACAGCTGCATTCTACGTAAAATATGTACCTATTTGGAAGTACCTACTGCATAGACTAATTTGCACAAGATAGTATTATTTATTTTTTATTTTTATAATATCGGTGGAAAATGAGCAAGGGTACCTAGGGTAAGCGGTCCTTCGCTTGCAGAGTCGCGGGTGTGTTGCCGGTTAATTCTTAAGTTTTGCCTTTAGTTGTTATATTACTTGATAATTAAAAGCTTACAATATGAAGATATATTGTCTTATTAAAAATATCATTTAATTTTACTATATATTTCAATATATTATCTGAGTAATACTGAAACTAAGTACAATTTTAACATCTTAAGTTATTCTAGTTTTATATTTAATTGAACCCTTTTCAAGAAGTGATTTTTTGAAATTGTATTAAATTATTTCTGTGCGAAAAAACATTTTAACAGAATAGTGCTTTAAAGAATTCACAATGTAATTTTTCTTATTTAGAAAAGAAAATATCTTAAATTATGCTGAAGAAAACTTGAAGTATTAATGATAACATAACCTATTAGAGAAATGCTATCAGAAAATTTTGCGCAGAGAATTTTCAGACTCCATTTTGTAGACTCACAGCTTAATGGAGATAAATATAGTTTATTATAACAACAGAACTGCGTCTCCCTTTTGTTTTTAAAGCGTACCTCTGAAAATGGGGCGCGAGGCGGAATATTCAAATTTGTGAGCCTGTTGGGGGAGTCTAATTCGTTTAAAATTACGTTACGATATTGCATTTTGAGTTGAAATATAGTGAGAGGGCGAAAATATTACTTCATCCCTTGAATTACGTAGAGATACGCTCAGGCAATTAAGACAATATGATACAGAGGCTCTAATAAGCTCTTCTAAATTTTTATTTTACTGTAGGTAACTTAATATCAGTGATACGAGGGATTTAATTTTTTTTGTATTTGTTGTATTTTTAGCAATATTATATGCAAATCGATCGCTAAACTAATTTAAAATAAACATAAATTAGTTGTTTTTATTAATAAACGACTTATTCCTTAACTATTAACCATCACATTGGTATCCATATTATAATCAAGAATGTATTAAAATGTTTTTTTTGCTATGTATAATAAATCAATTTTATAACATATTTTGTAATTGTTTATCGGTATAGTGGATAAAGGAGCAGGTGAGTCTTTATATGGTAAGAGAACAACGCCGCCCATGGACAGCCACATCACAGTCGGTGCAATTGACGGTTAAGCCGGTTATTTTGTAAGTCGGTTAATCGGCAAGTTCTAAGGGTCTCCGATATGGCTCACTCAGTCAGTGAAACTCAGTAGCATTTTAAGTACCTACAACCACCATTTCACGCTGAGTATTCTGAAGCCCTGTACCTGTGTGAAGTACCTGCGACTAGCAGGCTCAAATAGTGCGTCCGCATATGCTTCAGCATGGAAATCCCACGGGTGCGACAGTATTAAGATACTCGCCCGGCCACTGTCCTTACAGATTTACCGAAAACGTAACAAATTAAATTATAACTATCCGGACCGGGATTGGAACCCGATACCTTTGGCTTCATGGTAGGCTTATTAAACTATTTAGCTACAAGGCTCTCCGAGAATGATTTTTCCACTTCAAAACTGCCGCTTTCCTACGAGTGTAATAGGTAAACCCTGTAAGAGAATTAAGACTCCCCCATTGCATAGCACCTGCAAGTGCTCGTTAATAAAGATATAGTAATAAATAAGGGAAAACCATACGAGATTCTTTTAAGGGATGGAAAATTGCGCAACTCCCACAGGACTTTGGATGCGACAGCTGCGGAGCCTAATGGCCTTTCTATTTATCTCCAATCGGGGAATACGGAGATAACTTATAACGTAAATATATCGCCAGTTATATGTATTTTTCATAACAGACGCTAAAATTGTTGAATAGGTTAGGTTTAATTGAATATAAGATAGTATTTGTACTTGTAGCAGTACTTCGATAAGTGAATGATGATATATGAGGCCTAAAAAATGCCGCTTAAGCCAGCAAAAGTCGACAACATACCCAATGTGCAGACTGGTGCGCGGTTGTCCACGGGCGGCGGTCTTCTCTTACAATTTAAGAGACCCTCTTGCTTCGCTGTCCGCTAGGTAAATCATTTGAAAAAATTCGTAATTTTGTAAGAATTGGACGTCAGTGAAAATTAATTATATCTTATTAGATATATTTATTGAAAGAGAAAATTGTAGTGAACGATGCAAGAATTCATCGTAATATAAATATTATAATTTAATGTAAATGTATATACTCTAGGATTATATACTACTTGTGGATCATATTATCTGAATAAAAATGTAAGAAAGAAAAGCGATAATATATTCATTTTCCAATATATTTAATAAAATTGTGTGTTTTAACATGAATATTCGTGTAGTGTATAATAAAATCACTGTTCCAAAGCACGACAGAGGCGTAAAAATTGCCAAATTATTGCATGTTTATTAGTATTTGTAACGCAAGAAGTTTAGCATCCGTCGAAATATCCGGAGCAACCGAATGATTTATTAGCAATAAAACTATTGATGGTATACAAAGCGTATTAATTGGATTTCTAGTATTGCGTAAGCGATGACAATCTCTGTTTTATGAAGGAGGCCTCGTAAACGTCTATTAATATGAATGGGCTCCAATTACTTTTACGATTCGCGTTTTGTTGGTAGAGGATCTACAAAAACTTTACGATCTCTGCTCCCCCGGTCTGTTTGACTTTATGCCGGGGTGTGAAACATTCATTCATAGATCGATACTACAGCAGATGGCGCACGATTTTGATGTGAAGGCTGAATACGGTGTTGCTAGGATGACCTGGCAATAGGAGCTTACAATAACATATTCATTACTCACGGCTCGCGTGCGATTGCCTGTACAATATACTATAAGTAACCAAGAACAGTCCAAATAACTAATTGAGCCGTCCGAAGTAATACCACGGGCTCACAGAATATTCAACGTTACTTAATGTTTCGCTGAGTGAGTGAGGATATAGGAGGCCATAAAAAATGCCGCTTACGTGGCGTAAAAAGCCGGCAACACAACCAATGCGCGGACTGTGGTGCGGTTGTCTATGGGCGGCGGTGTTCTCTTATCATATAGGAGACCCACCTGCTAAGTTGTCCGCTATACTATAAAAAGGAATAGTTTATCATTAGTTGTTTTCTGGGATTGTTGTACCCTTAGTATCTATTTGGAAATTTTAAAAAATTAAAAAATTTAATTAATACTGGAAATAAATTAATAATATTTATTTTAAATATTTATTAATATTAATATTGGAAATACCTAACTTGAACTTATACGGAAAGAGCCCTATTGGCAACGCACCTGCGCCCCGATTGGCGTTATTGGTAATAAAAAGTGAAAAAAAAACCGTCTAACCTGATGATAAATTTTAATATAAATTATGTCTTAAGAAGCCTTACAATCTTTCAATGTACCTACATTAATTTCTAAAACGTAATGGCATAAATTACATCGAAGTGATTCCTTAAGTGTTTCGGTTTTACTTTTTGTTGCGGCTTTTTTGAACCGCTGACCGCGATATCAATTCTTTAAAATACCTCGAACGAGGTAGATGATTCATTGCCACACAGTTAAACATACATTCCTCTCTGAATTGCATGAAAAGCTTTTATGTTCACAATGAAGTAAAACCTTGCGTAATCGGAGAGAATTTCTTTATATTTTGATTCCATTATGAAGAAGTGCGAAGTGATACCACGGGCTCACAGAATACTAGCATGAAACAGTTGGTACCTATTAGAACTCTGTTTTGAAATTATACCGCTGAAGCGTCGTAAAAAGCCGTTAACACAACCAAAGCGCATGTCACGCGGTTGGGATAGGCGGCGGTGATCTCTTCTTACCAAAGAGCCTGCTCCGTTCCCCGCTATACCATAAAAAGGGGATTTCACCACAATTCACGTACCAAACATTCATTGATATAACATCATTAGAGAGCTTCGCAGCTAAGTGGTTTAGTTTGTCTACCATGAAGCGAGAGGTATCGGGTTCGAATACTGGTCAGGTCTGTTAAAAATTATAATTTAATTTATAATTTATTCGGTCTCTGGAATGGCGTGACAAAGGCCGGGCGAGTGTCTTAATACTGTCACACTCTTGGGAGAGTCATACTGAAGCACATGCTGACGCTATAGAATAAAAATCTTGGTACTCCGAATGAATATGGGCCAATAAGCCTTCTTGTGTGTCTAAGTCTAACTTCATACGGCATATGGTAGTGGAGTCCGCTCCAGTTTTATCGCTCGTATCAGTCATAAAATGCTAATGAATGAGCTCTCCGGTCCAAACATCCGAGCCCAAGATTCATATGACGATATAAAACGTAACTCGAAGTCGACACTTCGTTGAAACGTAACGTAATAGCTCTATGTGCTTTCAAAACATGAGGTAACGCGATCCCCAACGCCCAAGACAGCGCTGTTTTCAAAGCTTTTATTGTGCGATATTGCTTATGAATGTGTCACCTTATTAAACAAATAAGGAACTTGAAAACACATTTTCAATACTAACACTGTATTAATGTTAACCTACAACCGAATCTAAGTATATGTACTGAAAAATTAAGTTCTGGTCGAGCGGTAACGGAAGTGACGGATTCTGGGTTCGAACACCGGTATGAATAAAATTTGTAATTTTTTCGGTTTTTGAAAGGGCTTGACAGTGGGACCACTGTCTTAATTAACACTGGTTTACGAATGGAGGGCCATTCCCGGCTCAATCTAAATGATATGCTCACAAACATACCGCTCGAGCGGCGTAAAGTTGGAAACATAACCAAAGCGCGGCATGTGGCGTGGTTGTCCATGAACGGCGAAGACCTCTTAGGACCCACGCCACTGTTGCCCGCTGTACAGTATAATACAGTTAAAAAATACGAAAATTTGCACTAATTTAATTACTATATTTTCAATGGTGGCTCTAACATTTAATCACATTTTATCAATCGATGATGAAATGAATGATAAACTAAGATACGAATGATAAAACAATTTCGATTGTACCACAAGTGTTTTGTTACTGACACTTCAAAGAATTACTTCACTGTAGATAACTCATATAATTCAAATTTATATTTATTATTTATCCTACGTGTTAATATAAAATAATAATTATATAATTACAAAATATATAAATTTACTATACCAATAGACGCTATCTTTCTTAATAGGTAATTAAAAAACTTGATAGCACAGTGTATCAGTGGTTTATCGTACTTATTGCGGTAGGTTTGGGTTTTTTCGATTGACTTAGGTATATGTATTTTTTTAATAATATGGCGGATAACGAAGTTGGTGGGTCTCCTATATGGTAAGAGAACACAGCCATCCACGGCCAACCGCGGCATAGTCTTGGCATTGATTGTGTTGCCGGCTTTTTACTCCACTTAATTGGCATTTTTAAGTGCTCCGATATCCTCAGCGAAACAGTACAGGCACTGTTTCAAGTACAACTACTATTTCCAGCCGAGTATTCTGTGATCCCGATATCACTTCGGACGAGCCGGCCCAATTAGTGCGTCCGCACATGCTTCCGCATGGCTCTCCCACGGTTATAAAAATTTAAATATTTAGATTATTACTTTACGATTGTAAAGACTATCTTTTAAAAATTTCCGTTTCTCTGTATTAATGAAAAAATATATTTCAAGCTAGATCTTAAATATCTATTTCTATAATGGCTCTAAAAAAAATAATAGCGGCCGCCAACGCATCTGCGACCCAGCTGGGGTTGTCCATGAATAGAGGACCTTTTATCGTAGGTGAGGTGTCTATTCGTTTGCTTCCCTATTTGTAATAATCTTATATCTGATAATAAATAATAATAGTTATAAACACTATTAAATGGAATAAAATTAACAATTAAAAGTAGAAAGGAATTAGGAACACACTGTTAATTCAATAAATTAAATGTGTTTGTATGAAATTTTCACAATACTTAAACACATTGAACTGACATAAAATAAATGCATGTATATAAATACGCCTTATTAAAAAAAAAAATTTTGTTTGCTCGTGGTCTATTAAATAACATACAAAAACACGACGTGACCTCCGTTTTTAAAATATAAAAGATATTTATATGTAAACGTTGTAGGATGTTTTAGAAATATCGCTTAACCATAGAGAGTAAATAAATTAAAAATATGAATGACTCAATAGTGATAATCAACCAAGCTTCATTAATGATTCAATTGCATGGCTTTTAAATAAACGTTTTGACATTTGAAGGATATCACAAGGTAACTTATCCTTGTGAACTGGTTTTTATGATAACTCTATAAACAATCATTTGCAAATAGGAGTTAAGCTTATGTACTTTATTGCAACGTATTTCCTCTTGAATTCATTCGATATTTAAGATTTTTATATAAAATGAAGTCCTTATAATTAGTAAAACCACTAATTGTTATTATTTCAATGTTATATTAAAATAACGATCCAACTGGTATTATCTCCTTGCATGAATAGAATTTATTCAGATTTGTTCAGAATTTATTAAGAAAATAATACCAGTGTCGTTTTGGAATGTGGTATCTAGTAAGAAAAACTGGCAACCTATAAAACTTAAAGAACCACCATAATTAACATTTGTTTGCCTTGTTATATGTATGTGTACGGACTGTATGATTTATTTGATTTGTTACTAAAATAGATTTAAATGGTACAAGTTCTCAAATAATTTCATAACGAAATAATACTTGTATGTTTGACTCAGTGAGTGATGTAACTGGACATCCACCATGTTAATCATAAAGGCGAATTGTCGTCAAAAGCCGACAACACAACTAAATATACGGATTAAGGCGCGTTTTCGAACTGTAGACTGTCTCATGCCATGAGAAAACCAGCGGTGTCTGATGTGCGTTAATTTTTTTCTATTGAATTATTTTATAATAACGTACACAAGTCATATGCATTGATCATATTGTACTTACGCTAAATTAGGCTTAAAAAGTAACTATTCACAATTTTCTTTAGTTATAATGAATCCACATTGACAATTCAACTCCCCTACCCAGCAGTAATATTTAGCCGTTTAAAGCCAGAATGTGACACATAACACTGAGTGTAAATGTTTTTGTGACTCTCAGAACGCGTTATCTGTGAATGATGGAGTCATTTTCAAAAATAAATCGGCCCCATTCCACTGTCATAAGAATGTACGAGCGCTCGCATTAATAAATTAACTAAATAAACGTTCCATAGCGGCTTATCTTAAAAATGGAGCGTATAGAATCAAATAATTTAAAAGGCATTTCTATGTTTCAAACATCCTGTTATTATTACACGTGCTTAGTTAACGTAAACAATTACGAGTTAAAAATTGAGGGTGAACAATAAGCAGCTACTTCCGGGTAGCCGAAATAGTATCGCAGTAACATTTAGGTTCTACGATCTAAAGTAGGGTAATCTAATGTGTTTCTATCAGTAATTAGGGTATTTTAATAGTAAATAGGGTTTTTAACTGTTTTGGTGACAAAACTAAAAAAAATGACTATAGGCGATCTTAAGATCGCCGGAAGACGCTGGATGCAGGTCGCCTTGGACAGGTATCCAAGGAGGAGGCCTATGTCCAGCAGTGAATGTCTTATGGGTGAAATGATGATGATGGTGATGACAAACTCATTTTAGAATAAAATTTCTCTAAAAAATGTATCCACTATAATTATTACACTACTAATTAAAGAAGTAACGTTAATGTTCCTATTTTGGTACTTTACATGTCATTTTTGTATATTTACGTGGACTAAATTAAATTGTATTTAGAACTTATGCTTTATTTTGTTACTATCAAGTTAGAGTGAAATGTTTCTTTATTCAAGTCAAGTTAATGCAAGGAATGCATGATAAGTCTTTCAAATTCCACAGGTAAAAGCTTAGCTCAGAACTAATTGAAAATATAAGAATAGAAAGAGCTATGTATTAATTATACCGTCGCAGTGGGCGTCTGACTGCACCCAACAGCACTGTTTTATTTGTGAAAACAACTTCAAACCGCTCTCTGAATAGAGCTTGAAAGAGAAATCCCGCTAGCAATATTGATTTTCTAGTTACTCCTTATTTGTATGTAGATAGAGTCGATAATAGAGCGGCGCGAACTTGAGCTGTTCTAGAAGGCATCGCCCTATTGCATATCCTGCGCGAACTACGTTCATTAAATCGGAATGTTACTATGTATTTATAATTGCACACTGAAATAGCGTTAATTGCATTCTACCTTAACCCGAACTGGAAAATATATTACATACTACCAACTGGTTACAGTATCTTAAGAGAGATTGATAGTTATATGACGTTTTAATTAAAATTATGTGAATAAAGATAAAATTTGAAATGCCCTTTCGCGTTCAGATAACTAAACGTATTTATTACGACGACATTGTGTCGTTTAGGCCACTCTTAGGTAAACAAGCCGGTAGTTAAGACAGATGCAAATAATTTCCAATTAAGACAGTATGACACTTGCGCATAAATTAAACACACAAATGCACCTTGCATCACCGCATATGAAATAGTTGTTAAATATGTAAAATACTCTTAATTATCGTTTAAATTATTACTTAATTATTAAATGCTCATTACGTATACGACAAAAGGGTTTTGAAAGAATACAAAGGTATTTTCGATTAGTTGGAAGGACTTCCGGATAGTTTAAATTTGAATTCTAGATCACAATCAATGTGACTTTTTATAATTTTGATAAAACCTAGCCTGTATTTTAAAAATGTTGATTTTACTGATTTTTCTTTATTTTTTTGGAATCGACGGGCGATCCTCCGCCTATGGACATCCCCAGCCCTTGCAGAGCCGCGGATGCGTTGCCGGTCTATAACGTGTAATGGAGCAGGCGGATCATATCTATAGTAATATTGAAATCACCAAAGTCCATGGACAATCGTGCACATTCTGCGTTTGCTGTGTTGTGGGCTTTTACGCCGCTTTAACTTTTTATTCAATAATAAAACTCATATAACGTATTGATTCACATAAGCAATAACAATGAAAACATTGAGAATAATTAAATCGAATATTACGTGTCATTCCTGATATCATATGACCCGCGTTTATCACGGATAATGACATCAATTCAGTAATAATTGTAATAAAGGCACAATGTATAATGGTACTATATCAATTAATAGCAAATGCAATCTGCAATTGACTGTTCGCTGTTCTGACATAGGCTTTTATTTAATACTGTCCGCTTATCAGCGTATTACTTTATTAATATATAATACACCGGTATATAGTGATTTATTGGAGTATAAATTATAATATCTCATTTAAATTTATTGATATTTAATATAATTATCGTTTGTTAATTAGTTTTCTTAGATATATTTTTATATGGTGTGTATATAATTACCTACTTGAAATGAAATATTGATAAGCTTCCCGTACCAATTCTACTGTAGTTTGAACTAACCTTTGACACATGGTTCAAAAGATAACTGAGATATAAGCGAGGTTTGGGAATGTAACTAAATTATATACGCAGAGAAAATACGCAGTTATTTCTAATTATCATCTTTATCATTCCTTTCTAAATCTTTAAACAATTTTTTTAAATATAAGTAGGTATAGGTAAGAGAGGTAATACTTAATTTGACAGTAGATTTAATAAAATTGTCGAAAATTATCTAGATAAAGGTATATTATATTTATAAATATAGCTTTAATGTGAGCTTTTTTACCCGTAGAAGAGTCGTGCTAACGCATTCATTGGGCCACCTCGTCCGTATTCTGCAGGCCGTGGTATACGACGTCCACAACCAAAGCGCGGATTGTGGCGTGCTTGTCCATGGGCAGCGATTTTCACTATAGAGAAGATTCGAGGTAGCGCTTCGGGCGAGTCGGCCAAATTAATGCGTAACCATATGCTTCAGTAAAGCTCTCCCGAGGATAAAGAAGCTATGTATAACGCTATATTTACAAATATAGCTTTATCTGCATTCTTTGATAATTGCCTTACATATTACTGATATGAAATTAGCTGCCTGCAGATGTATTTCAAAAACTTAGGGACTTTCAATAAAAGAGAGTATCAATAGGAATAAAATAGAGTATCAAATCGGCCTAGTGCTCCTCAGCCACAGGGCTGGCCATGGGCTGAGGAGCACTCTGGTTTCATAGGGTATCCGCTTATCCTAGGTTAGCCACCTGCTAGTTTGCCAACGTTTCTATTAAAAATTTCGTTCACATAAATTTCGTTCGTGTGATATGTGAGCGAAATGTATTCGATATACCTACGTTATTATGAGACGTTGACCCTGTAAGCATTAAATCAGGTTGTCAACACTCGTTAAGTTGTGTCCGGTGGCTTGTTCACACTGTAATGCGAAACTCCAGAGTTTATTTCAACGAGAATAAAGGTCGCACTGTTTCAACGCGTTTATGAATAATACATATACATGGAATTCGTTTTGTCTAACGCATAAATAATTCATTATAAGCTAATTGTTTAATATGCATCATAAAATCGCCATAAATGTTTCATATAAAGTTTGATTTTATACAATGATACGCCAATTCCATTTTTCTCTATGTAATATTTTAATTCTGCCTAGTACGTACGAAAAGTTAAATTCAACATTTTCACTTTTTCATGTTTGAATTGCTATAGGTACGTACATCGTTCACATTTATGTAATAAAGCTTGAGAGAGAGACATTTGGATTGAGCCAAATAGATGCTGCCAGTTTTAATTGCTTGTTAATTAGTAATTCATTTGATTTATTTAGTCTTAGTCAGACACTTAAATGGACAGCTTTTAGGCAAACATGTCGCTGGAATAGGCGCCTTATTCATATTAGCCAAGTCCTGCATGAGATTGTATCAATTTATTGGCAATTTTAGTCTCGATTCGCGTCAGAATATCATTCCGTTACACATAAGAGGATATTTGTTCGCTCACAATTCTCTATTAGTATTCAGCAACGAGATGAAGACGTGACGTCATTGAGGCGCAGATCAAAGATCATACTGACTGCTACTGTGCTCATATAAGTACATACGGAATAGGGCTGCCCGTGTCTTGGTAATAAAACTAACAGAAGAAAAAATGACAATTTACTATGATTTGAGTAAAAAGTATTGGTAGGTATCTCAATAGGTATACCTACATACATTATAAATTCGTTTATTTAATATTATTCTTATTTTCATTGCTTTGTCAAGTGAGACTAAAGATCATATAAATGTTATTATTGAAATTTTATTATAAGAATAACAAACCTATGGCAAAAAGTTTTTATATTGGATTTATATAACTGCCTTTTTCATATCTGGATATTCTTGTTAATTTATTGATTTATTGTACGAGTAATTCTAACAATACACCAAAAATCAGTGGAATCTTTTTTTAATGTAAAAATAAACGACGTCTGAGGGGCCAGTTATATCGTCAACCCTGGCTTCATGGCAATGTCCTTTGAAAGCGGAGTACAGAACAACATTGTGATGATTTAACAGGCGCTGGCAATGAGCAAAAATAGTGCTTTCCGACTGAAACAAGCTTGAAATATTAGCTTTGTAGTCAAATAAATTCCCATACATCCACTTACGGACCTTTTCATGCCCCTCGCTCGAATCTATTTACAGTAACCACTCGTTAACTATGAAAAAGTGCTTTCCTTGCGAAATAATTTCTAATCCTTTTCTTTTTAACTTATTACAAAACAGTCTTTATAAATTAAAAATTGTCACGTTTATAAATAAATAATTCTCGAGAATACATTGGCATTTCAATATACTTTTTTAATAATTATCGTGGTAGGCTCGCTAGGCCGCCCATGGACAAATACGCAGCAATTCACGTCTTGGTTTTACTGCCGGAATTTGCTTGCGATATAATTTAGACATCCGTCTTGAGTAAGTATAGTTATAGATAAAGATACTATTTTAGGATGGTATTCTGTGATCCCGTGGTGTCACAGTCGAGCCGAATTAATTATTTATATTTATTTGATATTTTTATGTAGCTACATTTGGGTTGACTTATGTATTTAATCTTTTGCCTGTGAGATACTAGACTAGATTAGGTACACTGTATATGCACGCAAAATCTATATGTATAAGCAATAGTACGAATGATAGGTACTTATATACACGTGATTTGAATGAGGTAATAACATAAATTGTTACCCATGAAATTTAAAACGCGATTCTCTGACTAACTTGATTATAAATTTCACGTGGCTTAATTCATTTTTTAAAGCAAATGGCCGTTTTATTCTAATTATATAATTTATAATGACCAATTCTATTTTGGAACATATAATAAAAGCCGAATTACACGTTTAATTTAAATTACACCGACTACATAATGGCCTTGTAATCGTTCCGTTAATTTTTACGCGAAAATTAACTCGCCAATGCTCATTTAATTAATGCTCATTTAAACACTAATCTGGTAATAATATTGAAAAATTAAACATTCCTATGTTTAAAATTAAATAAAAACCTCTTTTGTAAGTTGAAAAATTATTTATTCGGACTTTGGAAGGGCTTGAACGTGCCGGCCGAGTGTCTTAACACTATCGCAGCCGTGGGACAGCCTTGCTGAATCATCTGCTGACGCAGTAATTTTTCCGGCTCGTCCGAAGCGATACCACAAGCTCACAGAATACTCAGCGTGTCACGGTACTTGTATTGTGGCTTGATGAATGAGTGAGGATATTGGAAATCATTGATATAAAAACGCGGATTGCAGCGTGGTTGTCCATGAGCCAAGGTGTTCTCTTACCATATGAGACCCACCTGGTTCGTTGTACGCTATATCATAAAAAATTATAAAACATAATTTCATTCCTAAACTGGTATTTCTTGTAGGGAAGTCGCATGTTTATTGAAAACTCATGTTTTTATTTCGATAAATAATGGGTCAGAACAGGCATGCTCATAATATCTCGTCTCCTAGCCGTAGCATGAGCTGGCCAGCTTTACCCGTGCCATAAATAACGTTCTTACCGGACAGGCGTTGGTATAATTCACATCTGACCCTTAATATTACGATCCGACAGGTCTACATTAATCAAAATTAGAACGGGTTTCGTACAAAAGGTGGGCAGGTTTACAAAGTTAAATAAAATAATAAATAAGCGAGAACATTATATGAGATTTATTTCCAAGAAAAAATGGAGGTACGAGCAGTGTGCTGTCCTCGCATGTTTATCGTCCTGTGTCGGCGCGATACTCTAATTAATGATATACCTTTCACGGTACACACCCGCGGCGACTTTTAACTATTATTTACAGTTCTAAGATTACAAATAAATGACCACTTATCACTGGCTCGGCACGATAAAACAATGCCGGTTCTATCAAAATTTTGTTAGGCATTCATACTGTGGTTTAATTTATTCTGGTTTACTCATAATATGCAAAAGGCATACGTGCACTGTGGCAGAAGCGACAAAGCATTAGAGTAATGGTGCCCAGCTGACGAAACGGGAGGTGGCTTATTCGTTGTCATGGAAACCATGCGAAGGGTAGCCAACCTGACTCGCTAACACATTACAAAAGGCAAACAAAAAGCGAACATATACCCTCACGCGTACTTAAACGTAGACTCTATTTCGTTGACCGGGAGAGCACATTTTCAACAACAGGGCGCATCATTTATGACCTTTCCCTTTGATTGTTTAATCGAGACGAGAGTATTGTATTTTCGGGTTCCATCTTTGCTTTTTAAAATTAGAATAGATAAATCTGTCCCTTTCCCACACGTCGCTATTTATCTTATGTCTCTGTCGGATGGACTCTTACACACTTGTAATTGTTTAAGTTTTTATTACGAAAAAGCATCGACTGTAAATGTAAAATAGCTGTAGTAAAAACGTTGTTAGGTTAATTTATTGCTCATAATATAAAATGCGGTTTGCGAGATACAAAAATCGTGATTTGTTCGATGCAAATTTATTTGACATAAAAAACAGTAGATCGTTGTTAAATAAGTCAGACTGCGGCGGAATCCAGTTAATGTTAATTTTAATTGTTTGCGAGCATTGCTTCTGCTAAGGTATCCTTTGTTTTCGAAATTTTATCCTACAAAAATACAAATTTAATTCAAACTATCCGGTTTACGAATTTCTACATGTATTTTCTTAGAATTTTTTATTAAAAAACTGATTAATACCTAGATATCTAATATTTTGGATATCAATATTAACATCAACTATATTCAGACTACTACTAATGGAATTGGAATTTCACAATATATATCTATTTCCGTTCTAAACACGTTCTAAAATTATTTTTGTGTCTTAAAATAAGGATTTTAGAACGAGTAATATATATTTCTTTCTCTTATATTTCTTTCTTCTCTCTTTATATATTTAATCCATTATTCACTTCATACCTAAGCCATTCAGGTACTACCGGACATTCCAAAGGTGGGCTATCAATTATAGATGCAAGTTTCGTGTAGGGAAAACTATTTATCTCTTGCCTTATTTATTGACCAAAACCTGTCTGGTTCTACCATCTACATTCTCATGCTACGCGTCGGTTGAAAGATTTTGAAAATTAATCCTTATATTTGACCACACAATTGGACAAAAAGAAATCGTTACTAATTGCCTAGTGAAGGGTTAACTTTCATGACTTCTAAGAAACTGTTTTTTACCTTGACAAAGCATTAGAAAGTTGCACAACCCTTTCTCATCGAAAGATCTTTTGTCGTTCACGAACTGAATGACCCTTTTCGTCACTATTCTTTAACATCTTTTAGTTGCTATTTTAAGCTCTCTTTTAAAAAAAATCAAATATTTTTACGATACAAGATTTATATTTTATACGATTGTACAAAAAAAAACTGAAATCCAGAAGCGAGAGTTGTAAAATTATCTTAATGCAGCAATAAAATGATAATGCTCTATTAAATTTGCTCAAAGCCTTCGCGAATCGAAGCCAAAGCTACACCTTAATATATGACTGTAATAAATCGATTTAACAATCGAAAATGTATATGAAAATATTTAAATATGAATTAAGTTTCTCGTAATTTCTTCATAGTGACATTGAGTGCCATTTTATTTCCAGGACCAAACGGATGTCCAAGACGGAGGGGTCGACAGACGTACACGAGATTCCAAACGCTAGAGCTCGAGAAAGAGTTCCATTTCAACCATTATCTGACGCGTAGACGCAGGATAGAGATAGCCCACGCGCTATGCCTGACAGAGCGGCAAATAAAAATATGGTTCCAGAATCGGCGGATGAAGCTAAAGAAAGAGTTGAGAGCGGTGAAGGAGATAAATGAGCAGGCGCGCAGAGAGAGAGAAGAGCAGGACAGGATGAAGCAGCAGCAACAGGAGAAACAGGCGAAGCTGGAGAGCCAGCACCACGGCCACCACGTGACGCACCATCACGACCCGATGAAGATGCCCATCGACAAGGGCGCCGGTGATATCCTCAAAGTGAATAAGGTACCGACGTAAGCCCCGGCACTAGGCGTCCTGACTGATACTGTAACATAGTGTGAATAAATGAATGGTGTTGCGTCCGCGAGGGCTCGCGGTTTAGTCGTCTCGTCTCGTCTCGCATCCCTAGTTTCACGATTGCGGCTAAGTTAGTGTCCTCGTTGTGGAGGTTCGTGACTTTTATTGTATTAATGTTCCTCAAGTGCGGAAGAGCTGCGGCGGCGTCGTTCGCGCGGTCAGCCTGGTGAAGTGCTTTAAGCATTTATTTTGTTGCCATAACCACACAATTGCAATAATATTTTACTAAATTTTACAATGGTTGCGTTGCTCGAAGATCCAAGTTCATGCGAATTTCGGTATTGTTAGTTAAGATTTTGAATCTGTGAATCTCATAGTATTTATTAACTGCAACTACTCTAAAACATTATGTTATTTCTTTATATTATAGTTATTATGTACATTTGGATGTATATTTTATTTCTCCGCTCTTAGCGGTTTGGTTATGTTAAAAAAATTATTCACGATCCCTTTATTATAGTAATCTTTGTTGTACTTTGTCAACTATTGGTTGAAAATTAATTTTGTGGTTGGTATTACTTTATTTTGAGATGTGTTGTTTATTTGATGGATTATATCGTTTTCTACAAATATGTATGACATTTTATTACCATAGGAGCGTTTGACGTATATTGAAGGATACGTGTAAAAGTACAATTCCATGTAGGTTTTTATTTATCTTTATCTTGGAAATGCAATATTTTTCGAAAGTGATTCTTTATAGTAGATATCGGATTAATTATTTCGATGAAACAACGTGTTGTCCAATTATGTCAGCAGTTCAAAATTAAATACGTAACATTACATATTAAATAATGTGTACTAAGGATAAATTTTACAATGTATCTTTAACGTTGAGTAGACTAAGTGTAATATATCCTAGGAGTAAGTTCTTTTTATGAATAATCTAAGTATCATACGATCTCCTGGTTCGTTTTACAGGTAACGTAGTTCATTTACAGATCCGGCTCTATCAACCTCTGTGCTTATCAAATCTAGCCTTAGTACAATTCATTAAATGTGGATTAAACTTAATTTGCTTTTAATACGTATTGTGCCAAAATACATTAACTTAATCCTATTTTTAATGTTTCTTTTCAAAATCTTACTTCCGCATTTGCTGATTGTGTAGATTATTAACATATTAATGTTCAAACATCGATGCTTATAAAAATTCACTCTGAATACGTAATCAGAACAAAAGTAGCGAAACTAGTAAAATTAGTGTTGATAGTCACCATTATACGTAAATTATTGTCAGGGTAGAATTAAAGAAGTTAAAAATTAATAAGTGTATCTACTGGTTGGAGTACATTGCTTAATTTTTGTAATCCCCTCTTACTGTCCACATACAATTAAGTATCGTGATATCAGTAGCAAAGTAGTTATAAGATTTCCTACAATAATTCCAAGCCATCTTAGATGTAATACCTACGTAGTCTCCGCATTGTGACTTGTTTAAAATCGATTCATATTGAATGTATCGGCGGTCGCTAGATATGTAGGTACGATGACTTACTGTAACTTGAAACTTCGCGTAAGGTAGCTGTAAAAGTTCCATCATTTGAAAATCGAACGAAACGTACTTAAAATCTCGATTTGTAGGCTTTATAAATTATACCGCGTAGGTTTAACCATAGCATATAATATCTATTTTAAAAAACCATTGGAAGTATTTTGAAAACGCTTACTGGCCTATTTAGTTGTTTGACGTTTTGATTGAAGGACGTGCGTGTCACCAATGCCACGTTTGTATACGACTGTTCGAATTGTTATCAAATTGTTTTCTCTAGAAGCTGAACGATTATAAAGTTTATTGTTTCTATTGTTTTGGGAAAGTGCAAATAGGGACGCGGAGGCTGTTGCCAGCATCGCCTTCGCTGCGGTGTAATGAGAATTGCGTATGTACGTCCAATGATTTATGTTAGTTTCTTATTGTTTCTGCCTCGTAAAGAACTGTAGATAATTCACGTGAAACAATGAGCAATTTGCTAAATAGATTATATACGACCTCCATCCGTCTTGCCATACCGTAGGTACCTTGTAATACCTTCAGACGATTCTCTTTCTATGAAATATCGGTTTATACAAATTATTTATTCAATTTCGTTTCTGTTGGCGGCTCCTGTTATAAACCTATAGTTAACATGAATGTAGCTATTGTATTTATGTAACTATCTTTATCTATATTTTGAGAGTAATTAAATATTCGCAAGTAAGTAATTGTAAATAATTGTGAAACTTTATGTCGCGCATTATAATTCTGTTTATATTTTATGTTATGTATTTATGTATGTGCTGTGCGTTGTTCACTAATTCTCTATGACACATCGTTGATCACTTGACAGCAAATAATGCATTCAATGTGAACAAGCGTACAGTGACCGCGTCGTGTTAATATAAGCAAAATAGATGGGTGATTATATATGAGACCCGCATTCAATATTGTAATATTACTTCCGAGGATTCAAAAGAATAAAGAGTTAATAAAAATATTGATATTTTTAATTGAACTATTTGTACCCTTCTCATTCCTTATGCCTGTTTCGTTTAAAATTGTATCGCTTTAGAAATATACCAATATTTAGTGAAAACAATATGTTTATGAAAATACTGTAACGGTAGTTAGTGAGGATATCGGAGGCCCTTAAAAATGTTGCTTAGGCGGCGTAAAAGGCCGGCAACACAATGCGCGGACTGTGGCGCGGTTGTTCATAGGTGGCGGTGTTCCCTTACCGTATAGGAGATCCACCTGCTCCGTTGTCCGCTATAGAATAAAAAAAACGTTACCTAAAAGCTTTGCCTGCTGATTTTTTATTTATTAAAATATTGATTTATATTGTATATTAATTTCATTCTCACGTTTACTTTTTTATTAAACCTGGGTAACTTTAAACTATGATAATATAATAGATTCTTTGTAAAATATTTTTTGATGATAGTAGATAATCATTCTTTTGCATCATAAACGAATGAAATCTTA
>DWCF01000418.1:0-47423 GCA_018230265.1 Delias oraia
ATAGTATAACGGAGCAGGTGCGTCTCCTATATGGTAAGAGAATACCACCGCCCATGGACAACTGCGCTATAGTCCACGCATTGGTTGTGTTGCCGGCTTTTTACGACGTTGCAACAGCATTTTTTAAGGTCCTCCGATATCCTCACTCACTCAGCGAAACACAGTAGTAGTACCGTTTTAGGTACAACTACTATTTCTCGCTGAGTATTCTGTAAGTTTCTGATATATCAAGGCTACACTGATTCATCCAACTTGATTGGAAGTGACAAACTCACCCTCGCATTTAAAATCTAAGATGCAATTAGCATATCAGCAACATAGCAATTATTACATCACTGCATGCACGAACTACGACCGATTTCACGCATTGATGCACTCGAACAATAAGACTTCATTCGGGATGAATCCATTTATTTATAAAAACGAACATAATACTGCAATGTACATACAATATATTGCAGTCTGCAGTACAGTTGCAATGTGCGCAAGGTCATTACAATCAGTAACGGTTCAAATTTAGACCATTTTATACCCCAACTGGGATTTTAGTGGCCTCATGCCACTGTGGATTTTAAATTTTATATTACTTTCCAATCAGTATTGTTTTAATTAATGCATAAATAAACATTTCAATACAGTATAACAGAAAACTTTTAAGATATTCGATTGTGGTTGCTTTGGGATAACTATCACTTCAGGTTTTTGTATGGTATGATTTTTATGGTTAACCTCACCTATGCGTAATGCGTACGTCCGCGCATTGGTTGCGTTGTCGACTTTTTATGCCACTTAAGCCGCATTTTAAGCGCCTCTGATATCCTCATTTACTCAGCGAAACACACCGTTTCATGTACAAGTACCTTTTCACGCTGAGTATTCTGTGAGATCGTGGTATCATTTCACGAGCTGGCCCAATTAGTGCACCAGCATATCTTCAGCCTGGCTCTCCCAAAACTTATTATAATTTAATAATATCTGGAGCTAAATTTTTGGAAATATTACAAAATGTTATTAATATATTGTGTCACCATATTGAGTTAAATACAGAAACATATCATCATCATCAGCCTATCAAGTCCACTGCTGGACATAGGCAGAGGCCTAGGGCATAGGGAGAGCCCAAGCATGGGGGGTTATTTTGCCTTAATCACCACATAAATCACATCATCACATTAGAAACAAATAAATCTGGTTTATTCTGCCATAACCGTGATCATGCAGTATGCTTTTCAAGGATAATTCGTGTAAAACTAAACCGAACAACGTATGTTGTAAAGTGCTCTAACGACACCTACGTAAAGGATTTAAGTGTCAATAACGTTTTGTTGAATTGTTCGCACATCAATTCCGTTCACGGATCGACAATGGCGCACCTTTTGGCGGAACGTTTGTAGTTTGTACTCTATGGACGCCCCGCCCACTACCACGATGAGCTCACTTATTTCCGGTGTAGTGTGTTTTGTAATTTTCCTAATATATTTGCATTATGCAAAGCAATTTATCTGTAGCAACGCTGCTATTTAGAAAAAAACTTCCACATTTTTGATTATTTTTTTCAGATAATGTTTTTAGGTATTGTTTTTTTATTACATACCGGACAACGGAGCAAGTGGGTCTCATATATGGTAAGAGAACACTGACCATGAACAACCACGCCACAGTTCGCACATTGGTTATGTTGCCGGCTTTTTACACTGTTTAAACAGCACTTTTAAGGGCCTCCGATATCCTTACTCATTCTACAAAACACAGCACAAGTACCGTTTTACGCGGAGTATTCTGTAAGCCCTTGGTATCAATGCAGGAGAGCCAATTATTGCGTCAGCATATACTTCAGCATGGATCTCCCACGGATGCAAAGGTGAGTGAGGGTTAGTTTAATCAAATTAGAAACGCCTGAAATCGATTTTTACAGTCATATTATTACACCGTATTTCCTTTAATTTAAGCATGATTCCTATTTATCTGAATGAGATGTATTATCTATTAAAAAACAGGTTTCAACGCTAAACCTTATACAATTTATATTTGAAAAGCGATCCAATTCGTTGAAACATTTCTATTTGAAAGGAGTTAGCTGGAGTATTTATCCAATAAGGTATATTCAGAGAAATGGAATTGCCTTTACAGATTGCAGAGATAAACCTATAAGCTTGGTGTGCGGATATAATGATTGCTAACGAGGAGATCAAGACAGGTACGCATTATGGGAGCAGATTGCGCCATGCTGGGTTCACACGGGTTCAAACAGCGCAGCTGGCCTTGGCCCCGGTTCTACGATAGACAATACTGATTATGAAACCATTTAATGAACTGCTGGAGGTAAAGATTGCGAAGTATTACCGAGTTTCTTTCAAAACTTTTGTTATTCCAATTATTCGCGTTGACTTTAAGGCTTTGTTAGATATGTTTTTTTGTTAGATTCTTAAAATGATGCCCCTTGAGGCTTTTGATTCAGATTGTTTTAATTAAAGAACAAATTGCAGTTAAATTATATAAATAGTCAATTTACTGGTGAAATAATGTTAAAAACACTGCAGTAATTTTGCATTTATTTAATATAGAAGTGCTCAATATCGTCATATTTAGCGGAAAATTCCAATTTAAATTCACATTTAGCATCGGATACTTAAATAACAAAATAGTTACAGTGTCGACACGTGTGTCCGAATAAATACAAACATTGTAATGGATAAAGAAAACAATTGACATAGTGTAGCTAATTTGGTTGGTAACATTCTACAATTGCATATAAACCGGCTGGGGTTGCCAGTTGGCAGACGGCGTGTATGCTTTCCCAATGTTTTCACTGGCTCATTAACCTTTGTAATAAGGTCAGATATTGTGATAATCATGAATGTGAACCACCAGTTTTGAGGTTAATAGCTGTGAGCCTTGAGGGATTCCTACAGTTTTCATTCATTCATCCGGTGTCTCTTTTCCGATCAAATTGTGTCTTTTAAGTTAGTTCTGTATTTTCTTGGGTTTGTTAGAAATAATATAACGAGATACGGCCTGGTAGATGTTAAGTAATTTATACATAACAAAATAAGCAATAAATGTCATAAGCAAGTCATTTTTATACATTTTGCAGATTCTATGAAACTAGACGCATTTTATTTTTTCTATAGCGGACCACGGAGCAAGTGGGTTTTTTATATGGTAAGAGTGTTCGCCACCCATGAACAACCGCATCTCAGTCAACGCATTGGTTGTGTTGCCGGTTTTTTTACGCCGCTAAAGCAGCACTTATAAGGGCCTCCTATTTCCTCAATCACTCTGCGAAACACAGTAGAAGTACCGTTCCACGCTAAGTATTCTGTGAGCCAGTGGTATCACTTCAGGCAAGTCGACCCAATTAGGGCGTCAGTATTTGCTTCAGCTTAGCTCTCCCACGGGTGCGACAGTATTAAGACTCTCGACCGGCCTCTGTCAAGCCCTTCCAAAGACTGAATAAATTATAATTTACCGGACCGGGATTCGAACCCGACACCTCTGGCTTCATGGTAGACTTTTAAAACCATTAAGCTACGAGGTTCTCTACATTTTCTTACCTAATCAATTTTTTTTATCGGGGCAGGCAAATCTTTTACTGATAAAAGATAACCATTGCCCATGGACAACCACGCCGCATTCGCGCTTTGGTTGTGTTGCCGACTTTTTACGACGCTTGAATTATATGAAGCGAATCTCTGTCAACTTCACACTATTTCATGCTGTATTTCTTTGATTTCGAATATCTTACACAATATTTTATAAATGTAATAACGGACCACAACGAATTTCATAAATTGAGCTTAGGTCATAACATAAATAATCATTTATTCGGTGCAACTTTCAAGAACGCAATAAAAAATATTAGACCGTCGGCAAAACCGATAAAAAACCCTTTTCGCTCAAGTTTTTGTATGAATTATTGCACTTAGTTTTAATTAAATTTTTACTAATTGCAATCGGTTAATTTATAAATTAACTCTTCAAATGTTTGAAACGCTAAAAGCAAGCTAGTGAAACATTTTGTTATATGAATATGTATTGATCAAAATGATTCAAATGTTTCACTCAATTGAACCTAATATGTTAACATCATTTCAGCCGTAAGACATCCACTGCTGGACATAGGCTTCCCCCTCATGTTAAGGTATATTTTACATATTAAATATCCATAAAATATGCTATGGATTAGTCATATTTAAATAAAATATTTGTTTAAAAAGGCAGCCAGTGGGAGAACCATTCTGAAGCATGCTGTCGCACTAATTGTGCCGGCTCGTCCAAAGTGATACCACGGGCTTACAAAATACTCAGCGTGTAACGGTACCTGTACTGTGTTTCAGAGTGAGGTGAGGATATCGGAGGCCCTTAAAAAGGCCCGGCGTAAAAAGTCGGCAACACAACCACAGCGCGGACTGTGGCGCGGTTGTTCATGGGCGGCGGTGTTCTCCTACCATATAGGTGACCCACCTGCTCCGTTGTACGCTATACAAAAATCTTAAATATGTATAGAATATTGTTTAATTAGTCTTTGTCAATATTATTAATGGCGTATTGTGATTATAAAGAGGAAATGGTTTGAAGGTTCTATAAATCAGTATAGTAAGGTCGCATTTTAAAATTTAAATCATATAAGAATTTAAAAAATTTGTATCTATGTAAATCTATTTGATTATTTACGGAATGTATAGCTACTTTATTAAATAGTATTACGTAAGTCAATTTAAAACTTACAATGATCTCAGTATGTTTAAACATGTATGTAAACTTTTTTAAAATCTGTTATAAAAATCTCTGCGTTTCTTTTTTTTGATGGTCAAAGTGACAATGTGCATAGAAAGTATGTATATTTTATCGACAAAAATAAAATATAAAACTTGAAATAAACGCATACAATGTTATTTCTTTTCATAAAAAAGGAAACATGTCTGTTCTATTTATTCTTATATATAATTTTCTATGAAGTTATTATCTCTCACCACGTTCAAAATATTTTAGAATATATTCATAGTAAAAAGATCAAAAATGACGACCGCAAACTCATACAAAACACAGAGATCATGAGATCAACATAGAAACGGACTTTCCAAACAACTATATGATTCTCTACGCCGTAATTCAACAATTTCTAGTAATAATATTTTATTGCTTTCATGTGAAATATATTGGTGTTATAGCAGTTCCAAGTCTACTGTTATAAAGCAATGTGAGATGCATAATATTACGATTCATACATTTGTCATCTTATCTTATATGATTATAATAAAAGTTAAATGGTTTTATTAGTAGTTAGAGGCTTTTTGAAAATAAACTTTTACTTTTTTTTACAACAGTGGTGGCAAACGAGCCTGAGGCTCACCTAGGGCAAGCGGTCCTCCACCCATGGACACCCCAGCCCTAGCAGAGCCACGGGTGGGTTGCTGGCCATTAAGGAAGGTGTACGCTCTTTTATTGAAGGTCCCCCAAGTCTTATTGGTTTGGCAAAAATGAGGGTAAAGAGATGAAACTTTGCATTCTGCCTCGATGTTCTATGGTGAAATTCAGTAGCAGGTATCAGTCCAAACAGCTCCTCCGAACATTCCCCGTGACAAATGCGGTAGAAGATGATGAGAGAAGCATCTCTAACCAACGTTTTTATGTATATCTTTCGATTTAAACATCTATTAATCCAGGTATAAATAAAAATAAATGTAAATTATTTGATAACGTATTAGCTTCGAGCCTCAGGTAAAGATAATTGCATAAAATATTATTTTTAATTAATACATACCCACCCGTGAAACTGACCTCTATCAACTATTTTTTTTTATTATTTTAAAAGAATAGTGGTACTTATATTATATCCGCTCCATTCTTTATTACATGATGGTTTATTACATAAATTGATAAACTTGACCGAGACGACGATAGAACAAAAAATGTAATCATATAGTGCCTTGATGATCTTATCAAGCATACACCGAGTACTTTTTGCTTGTTAAGACTCGATTTTCCAATCAATAGACATCAGCGGAGAGATTAGCGGATATTGCATGGATGCAACAAAGCGGCTTGAATATCCGGCACGTCATTTTGATAAGCGTAAAAAATTTAGATGTAAAAATTGTACATGATTTCATACATTTTTTTATTATATGGCGGAGTACGTAGCAGGGTGTCCTATATGATAAGTCAGCGCATTGGTTTTGGTGCCGACTTTTTACGCCGTTTAAGCGTCCCTTTTTAAGGAAAGCTTTCACTCTGCGAAACACAGACGGTACTTGACCATTTCATGCTGAGTATTCTGTGAGCCCGTGGTATTATTTCGGACGAGCCGGCGTAATTAGTGTGTCACCATATGCTTCAACGTGGCTTTCTCACGATTAATAAATGATATATCTAATAATGTAAATGCCAAGTTTAATTAAGTTCTTAGCTATTACGTAGAATTGACTATAATATATGTATTATAAAATTGAATATATGAAATTTAGGTACATATAGAAAATTTATCTCTAAGTTTTAAATCTATTTTTCTTTTCGATTTAAATCATCACAGTCTGCCAAGAACATTTAATTACCTTTAATATTAAATTTGCAAAAAAATCAGTAAAAAATATAATTCAATAGATATTGCTGTATTAAGCTGTCCGTCCATCTGTACTGTGAAATAAATCTTAACGAGAAAGTAATGAGGGAACTCTGCAACGTGATGCTTCGCCGCAAATATTTTTCGTTGAGACAAGTTTGTTAATTGGTTCTTGGAAACTCGGCCCAGTTCCAGAACAAATTAATATAAAGAAAATGAGCTTCATTTGGTTAGCAACAAACTTAGCTTATCATACAATCTGCCTAGATGGAATGCCTTAATTAAGATACAAATACTACAATTTTTTAACCCTTTTTAACAGTGACGAAACTATTATTGTCTTAATTTATAAATTAAAATATAATAGTCATTCATAAATAGCTATTGTATAAGTCAATTATAATAAAATTTAATAAAGCAGCCATATTAAATGAGACGACTTTAAAGATATTCGATATATTATAATTTTAAATATATTTTGTCGTAAAACATCACATTAACAGTGAGTCACTTAGGTGAAATAAATGAATGGATCTTGAATTATAATCGCATCGAAGGAAAATCAAATGTGCTTGCATGAAATTTTTAAAAGTGGTGATGCCCAGACCATCATTAGCTTCGCAGTTCAATGTTGTTATATACATTTTACATTTTAAATATGAAGAAACAGCATATTTATACCTATACGAAGAAAATATCTCAATGTGTATTAGACAGAAAAGTATAACTTGAATAAACAGTATTCAAGTGTTATGTGAAACTCGCGTTACTATGTATTCTGTGCACGGTATGCTAAAGTCAATATTATATACTTTTGTTAAGGTTACATAAGTTTTTATACACACAGTAATTCTGGTATTATTTTTTTAAGATTCATCTTTTTGTACGCATTTTATCTATATGAAAAAAAATCTCTGTAAATACCGATTTAATTTTGATTAAAACACCACATAATGTCAGTGCGAAACAAACCTTGTACTGTGTTTCACTGAGTGAGTGAGAATATTGGAGACCCGTGAAATTATACCCTTCAGGTGGTCGAAAAAGCCGACAACACAACAAAAGTGCGAATTGTGAACCAATTGTTCACGTGCGGCGGTGATCTCTTACTATAAAGGAGACCAGTCTGCTCTTTTTTGATAGGAAAATTTGATAGGAAAATCGAGAAACCAGCGGTTCTCCAGAAAATGTGTATATTTAAAGGGACAGTTGAGAATGTTATATTTCAACCATTGCATAATAATTTTAGACATTTACTATACGCTGAACGAAAAATTAAAAAGCGTAATTTATTATCTAATAACGCACTTAGATCATTCCCGGGTCAACGTACTCATTATCTGCTCTGTGTGATTGTGATAACCACGGAAAAATCCCTTTTAGCGCCGATAAAGCAATGGCCAGTTTCGAGTGAGCCCCAAACGCTCGTGTCTGCTCGTAAACTCGGGTTCTTTATCTGAACGTTTTTGTTGTGGTAACGAAATGTGTTTAAACAAAATATGTACGTCCTTGACGCGTCGGTAAAGTCAAAGAGTTCGCGAGAAGTCATATATGTAAATATGCAAATGAGCTACTGTGGCAATTATAGTTTTAACAATGAGAATTATATTTGTAAGATATGTTTAATATGTTAGCTGTTTTTGTGATTTCGAGTTTACAGAGTTATTTTGTAGCCTAGTAGTTAGTAGGTACTTACCTACTCTTTTACAATCGAAGTCCTTAGGTGATTTTTATAAAAGTAATTTAGTATTAAGAGCTGTAATTTTCATCGGAGTTTTTTTATCAAAATTAGCTAACAAAAGGTAAGGCTAACAAAATCAATTTTAGGTCAGGTTTTTTTGTAGTTTAGGCAGATTGATTAAGTTTATCTTAAATCACTCAGCGGCAAATTTAACTTACGATAAATTAAAGATCTTTTTATATTTGATTAATGAATTATATATTTAAAAAATAAAGTAAGTTAAATAAAGTTATAACGAAATATCATATAATATTAATCTTCTAAAATCTCTTATAACCATTAAGCATACGCGTAATCTTAGGCTTAGTGTATATGAAAGTACAAAGTACAAGTAAAATAGGAAATTCCACAGTGGAAGCATAAAGGTGATAAATTACTAGCCATCTACATTTGTGCCTACTTCTCAAATATGCGTTTGAAATGTAGATTTGATGGGCCTCCTTCCTGTTCATAGTCCTAAATGATTTCTCGGCAAAGAGGTATATTCGGTATTCATTAGTATCATGTGTAACTAACCCCAGGGGATCCGAGACCTTCAGTGAAGCTCCAGGGGAATGGACTATTGTTGTTCGAAGCTAATGGTATGTGGGCTATCCTCCCCACTGTGACCCACGTCATAGCATGATATGGAAGTAGGTCGTCTCAGTTATAGTACATGGAAAAAAAGTTATATAAATTTCAAATTGCATTTGTCGTATTATCGAACAATGCCTCCTATAGAAATAACTAGTTCTTATTATTTATGGATTCAATTATTTATGGTATAGCGGGCAACGGAGCAGGCGGGCTTATTTACCTATGGTAAGAGACCACTGCTGTCTATAGACAACCGCGCCACAATCCGCGCCTCGGTTGTGTTTCCGCGTATTACGCCGCTTCTACGGTATATTTTCAAGGGCCTCCGATATCCTCTCTCACTCAGCGAAACACAGAACAAGTACTGTTTCACGCTAGTATTCTGTGAGCCTGTGATGTCACTTCTGACGATTCTTGTTGGTCTTGGTTGTGTAGCATTTTACTTAGTTACGTTTTGGTTACTTTTCTTTGTTTTGCCTAATCATACTTGAGGCTAAAAAATTTTTTCGTTTTCAATATATGTAGTTTAATCCGTAAGCTTGCATTGTTGCTGTTAAAGTAAGCTGGGTATGACGACTGGTAGATGTGAAACATCGAAATTGTTCTATATAAGTTATATGAATAAAGGAACAGATGATGACAGGAATTAGATATGGTATACTGAAAAGAATAAATATAGACTTTTTTTACATTAATAATAAAATAAAAAATTTTAAAATTTATTTAAAATCGCGACAACTCAATTATCTTTTACCTTCTCCTGTTATGATACGTTCAAAGCACTGCTATAATATAATTCTTAAATTATTTATTTAAGGCGGCGCATCGCCACGGCCTGTATTGCTATGCCAACAATCAGGTTTTCCGTCGCCTATAGATGTTTCACATCAAAACGTGAAAAAACCTACCTATTTTTCCATTGGGGCTGTAGGGGCCATAGCTGCTTGATGATAGCGGGGAGGAGTATCCATTGGGTTGTGGCTGGGCAGCGCCGGGTGACGGAGAACCACCTCCACCAGCCATCCAATCTCTTGCGTGCCCGTTCAGCGGGTGTCCGTTGTGACTAACCCCCGGTTCAGCCTTCACCTGGCTGGGCAGGCCACGGTAGGCCACCTCGTGTTTCAGGTCCATGCCGCTGCTACCGCATGCTGTCGAACCACCTCCGCCGCCCACGCTCCACACTTCTGTAATAAACAATATAATACATTATATTTATAATTTATTTATATTAAATAAATATTTTTATAAAAAGTTAAAATTTATATATATTTAAAAGTGTCAGTGCAGTGATACAGCGGGCTCACAGAATACTCAGCGTAAGATAGTAATTGTACGGTGCTTCTAGTGTGTTTCACTGAGTGAGTGATGATACGGAGTTCCTTAAAATATCTTAAGTGGCGTAAAAAGCTGGCAACAAAACCATTTCGCGGACTGTGGCATGGTTGTCCATGGGCGGGAGTGTTCTCTCACAATACAGGAAATCCACCTGCTTCGTTGTCCGCTATAGAATAAAAAATTGTTTAAAAGTCAAATATTTAAGTTCCGTAAGAAAAAGGTAAATATTTTAATTTTTAATTACTAATTCTTCATGCCGTCCCACCAATTTGCATACTGCAATTAATTGAAATAAAAATATGAAATACAACTTAAGTCACCGTAAATTACTTCGGTTGTGCGACCCATGTTGAGATAAGCATCGGAGTCTCCCTATTCGTTTGTAGCCAAGGCTAAAATCTAAAGAAATGAATAAAATGAATTATTTATTTTAACCGTCTCGATTTGTTAGCATGTAACCTTCATGCAGTTGTCAAAGATATATTCGAAAAACGCCGCAAACAGTATTCCATTTATCAAATTGTCTTAGTGGATTTTTAAATAACAACATTTATGAAATATTACCGTAATTAAAACGAATAAGACAAAATGTTGTTTTAATTATGATTATAGGTACAAGACCAATAATCCAATACGACTTTGAGATCTTAAAAAAAAGCGTTTCTATCCCTAAAAGGTCGAAAAAGGCCCGGGGTGTCCATGGGCGAAGGACCACTTCTCCTAGGTCAGTCACTAGTTCATTTGCCTCGATTTCTATATAAAAAGGTAAAAATGCAATTACTTAAAAGCGCCGATATATTAGAAATTTGGTACAAAATAAAGTTGGATAAAAGGCAAGTTGGTTGGTTGGTAAACAGGCAAGTTGGTTTTTATGAGTAAAGGAAATAATAAAAAAGTAAATAATAAATAGTAAAAATCCGACAAGACAACCAATGCGCGGACTGTGGCGCGGTTGTCCATGGGCGGCGATGTTCTCTTACCATATAGGAGACCCACCTGCTCCGTTGTCCGTTATACCATAAAAAAATTGCAAATTTTGAATTGCACACTGTAGTTACATACACTAGTAAGTACTATATACATCGCAAACATTTTGTCAGCTTCGTTTTAGGCTTAAAATTTTTTCCCTAGGCGTAATGATTTAAAAGCTTACACTACTTACTAATATTTTATGATGAGATAAAATATAAATATACAATATGCCATTTTTACCCTTTCGCGATCACGAATCTGAATGTATTTTTTTAATTTAATTTAACGATCTTTATTTTGTAAGTTCAATGAAACTATTCAGATGGCAAAAATTATCAGTGGTAATTAAATATAATTGTTAATTAAAAATACTAATTATAGTATTTTTTTAGTTGTTTAAATATTTTTAAAGGTATATTTTTCCACGACAGAAAAGTCAGCGTAAAATGGTAGTTGTAGTTCAAACGGTGCTTCTACTGTTACGATGAGAGAGTGAGGATGTCAGACGCCCTTAAAAATGCCGCTTAAGTAAAAAGCCGGCAACACAACCAATGTCCGGACTGTGGCTCGGTTGTGCATGGACGACGGTGTTCTCTTACCATATAGGAGACCCACCTGCTCCATTGTCCGCTATACCATAAAAAAGCAAATTATTGTTGTTGTTGATAATCGTTTAAACTGTCCAAAAAACGAAAGGAGGTTATCAATTGGACATTTATTTTTGATTGTCTATAGTAAGAATTAAGAGCTAAATGCAAGAACGCAGCGAGATCGTTCACTCGAGGATTGCACAAGAGCGGCGCGGGCGCAGAGAAAGCGCGTGACGTCACGACCTCGACATGCTCACCTACTTGCTCGCTGCTTGCACCAACCCACTTCTGCCAATGCCGAGTTTTCTTTACCAATTGCAACTAGTGTGCTAACCATCGCGTCTGACATGCAAATGGGACTAGTTAATATCTATTCAGATTTGGCAGTATTTCATTAAAAACCCAAGTTAGTCTTAAAGACAATTTTTTAGCTTACGTGTCACGGCTTTTTAAAATAATGCGTCATTGAAAAGTACCGCGGTTTTTGCCGTTTCTTCTGCACTAGCGCTTTGTAACGGCGAAAATTTATTAAGTAGGTATATTATTGTTTTTTGGCGTCAAAAGTGTTGTAAATACGTGTAACACGACAATTATCAAGTGATTGTTAAATCCGATGATAAATAAATAATTTTTGATTTGATTTCAGGCGTCAACGCACCCGCGACCCTGCAAGCCTAGGGGTGTTTGGGCGGAGGACTGCTTATCATAATTGAGCCTCCTGCTCGTTTGCCACCGCTTACATAAAAAAATTTAAAAACATTTTTTATCAGAAAGTTGCCAGGTAACTTTTACAAGGATACTTATATCTTTAGAAATGTATTTATTCCACAATACCACTCTCTTATTATACTTAATATACATATAATATAGATATATATATACTTAATATACATATTATTCAATAGATTCTTTCATAGTAAAAGAAAATATTGGCTGTAATAAAAACATTGCAAATGTGCATTCTCAGTTTTCTATTAGCAATTTCTATGCAGCATTATGATCTGATTTATGCTATAACATACAAAATATCCTTGAAAATAAATTCAATGCAAAATTTCATATTCCTGAAGGAATTTAAGTTGAATTATAAGTGTCATTCAATATATTTCAAACTATTTCCGGACCGATAGTTTTCTATGCTTATATCAGTCTGCACGGCGCCGGCTACGTATTTGTAGTCTATGTGCATGTAACAAATACTCTCGACCATTCTCAATAATCTATGACGCGGGTGCACACCACACCACACCACACAGTTCCACCATTTTCAAAATTATTCGAATTTTAGTCTGTAACATTGAAATTAAAAGAAAGGCTAAACTTGGCGTATTAAAGTAATAATTATGATTATTCTGTTATATATTAAGATTAAGATAGAGCGGAATTCTATTCAAATGTGATTTCCGTGAATCTAGATATATCATACAATGACAACAGTATTTTTCCTGTGTTTCTCTGAGTAAGTGAGGATATTGGAGGCACTTGAAATTAAACCATTAAAGGGCGTCAAAAGCCGGCAGCACAGTGAATTTTGTAAAAAAAAGATTATGGCACGATTGTCCATGGGCGGCAGTTATCCATATTACCATAAAAAATTATTCACTAAATTTTTTTTTGAATTGTTTACATTATATTAAGTAAGCGTGATAACTAAAAAACAAATAAATAAAAATTATTAGACTAATAAGCTATTTGAAAACTGACGTCTGAGACATGGAATTCAGTAAAACACCGCGAGCCTTCACAAATACGGTCTAAATCATTGATATTTTCTACGAGTTTATGATTACCTCACAGTACCGACCTTGCAAGCTACAGCAGATTTGTACGCTTTGGTGTGTTCCGGGCACCGGGCGCGGTGGGAATTAAGCGATTGTTTGTACGTAATTAGAGAGTTTGAACGCATTGAGGCCACAACGCGGTGGGAGCCCTGCGGATACTCAGTCTATGTCCATAGATAAACAGCCAGGAAGTTATTTCACCTCTGCCGCATTTGGGAGTCAATAGCGATAGCGAACCGAGACTATATACTATCCAGAAATTAGAATCATACAACCATACGAAGTACTTATAAATGATTTCAAGCTTTGTTTTTTTTATGAAAACGGAGCTATGATAAGCGTCGTGCATTGATACCCCAGACCTTACAGGGTCACGGGTGCGTTGCCAGCCTTTTAGAGATAAGTAGGTTTTTTATTATTATTATTTTGGTATTACTTCGGCAGGCAGCTGATTCCACAGACTTGTGGTGCGCGGTATAAAAAGCCTTAAAAACCCTCAATTGTGGAACAACACGTTTTCATCGATCGTATCATCATCATCATTTCACCCATAAGACGTCCACTGCTGGACATAGGCTTCCCCCTTTTTTTGATACGAATAAAACTTTGTATTCTACCTCAATGTTGGATAATGACATTAAGCTGCAGGTTTTAATTCAAGCAGCGCCAATCATTCCACGTGATAAATGCGATCAAAGACAACAATGGAACCAAGACAAGATTTCTGTATTTATAAAGTTAATAAGTTATAATAACATAGTCAGTTTAAATAATTGAATTGTGACAGCTTGTCTCCAATAAGAGACATGCATACATTATACGGAATAAATTAAGAAAGTTAAATGGCGTCGCCACAACTTCACTTTGCATTACGTATGCAACGCTCTTGAGAAATTCAAGGATGACATCTTCTCAAATGGCATCTTTTACAACAATTGCGCTGCGCTACTTGAATTAAAGTTTAAACTCCGCAAACTTTTTAAATTAGTTAAACCGATTTGTAATAAAAACAAGCAGAGACTGCAGATGACAATATTCGCCTCGTATTTTCGCCGTATGGATTCTAAAGCTCTTCAGAAGCACATTTACGTCGCATCGTAGGATATTTCTACCAGATGACAGTCCATGTTACTGCGTCTTATTCTCAGCTAGAAAATGGCGAGTTGAGACGATCGGAAAAGCGTAGATGAAAAGATTGGTGAAATCCGCGCGGGAGGGACACGTACCCATTCCAACGGTTCCCAACATTACAGACGGGATATGTTAAATTTTATTCTTTCTCCTTTTGTTCGTTTTTATTTTATTTATACGAATAGGAATTTTGGATTGGAATAAATTGTATCATAAATACATACTATACAATTTTCTCCTAATGTATTGACGTAAATAATCATAGAAATAATAACGTAAGAAATAAATAAAAATAATTGCAAGCTTTGATATAACTCTGATGTATATGTTAGATGACTAAAGTCATATGCAGGTAGGTACAAACGATCAGGACTTTCGAAGTTATATGCATATAGCGTGTCACAATTTTTTTAATGATATAGCGGACAACGGAGCAGGCGGGACTTCTGTATAGTAAGAGCACACCGCCGCCCATAGACAACTGCGCCTTAGACCGAGCTTTGGTTGTGTTGCGGTTTTTTTACGCCACTTGAACGGCATTTTTAAGGGCCTCCGATATCCTCACTCTCTCAGCAAAACACAGTAGAAGCGTCGTTTCCAGTAGAACTACCTTTTCACGCTGAGTATTCTGTGAGCCCGTGTTATCACTTGTACGAGCCCAATTAGTGCATCAGCATGTGTTTTCAGCATGGCTCTCCCTCCGGTAAAAATTCTAGTAAACCTTTTACATTTTCTATAATATTCTTTTATACTTTTGGTAAATTACTTTTTGTTTTGTTAATTTGAGTTACAGTAAACACCAAAAATTATTTTAACTCTTCTAAGAAATTATAACGATATTCAAAGTAGAAATATCTCGCGACAATATAAAAATGACGCCTTTGAACAGTTATAAACTCTGAAAATATACTTATGAAATAATATTTCAATAGATACAAAAATATATTATTAAAAGTTTTTTCTTATAATGATTTCACTTCCCGAAAGGTAAACAATTTTAACAATCCCAAAATGTATAACTATAATATATATAATTTATTTTAGTACAATAAATATACATATTATGTATAAATGTATGTTAGAGACTGGTGTAAAGATACATCTGTTTTCATGTCATATGGAGCCAATAAACGATTGTGTAATAAATTGTGGTAAGAATACCATAATACGATTTTGAATCAATGTTACACCAACAGAAGTTTGATACAATCAAACTATAAAGGGATATATGGAAGCATGAGCTTAGATCTTAAGATGGAAACCAGTTCCATTTGTCACTGTTGTTGTGTAATATATAAGCTGAATAGATTACATCTTGCCTAATCTCGGTGATTTCTCAATAGCAAGCTTATAAAGAGCAATAATCACATGTGGTATAGGATTCTATAGGATCTTTCAACTACGAGGGGTAGATGTTAAAATCAGCGAACACACGGTGTTGTCTTTGGTCATTAAGTTTGAGCTCTAGGGTCAGTTGGATCTTGTAGGGATGCAGGCTCAAGTCCCGACGCAAACTTCTCCAAGTTGAAATCTGCGAAAGGACAAGTTCCTGTGCACGGCGAGAAATCGACTGCCTTGAAGTCTCCTGAACACATTCAATTGGAATTGAAAGAAATGGATGTCTCAAATTTTGTCACCAAACCTTGGACAGTAGACTGAATAGCTACCGCGTCTCCCGTAAAAGAGGCGCAATGCTAGCAATGTTTGTGAACACTACACCTTACACAATCAACCTTACGCCGTGTAACTTGCGATGGTGATTTGCCATCAGTGTCTGAATAAGAAAAAACAGATTTGACAGTTGCCGCCAAAACAAAATGTCCGCCACAGAATATTAACATCGATCTGCTCTATTTGAAAGACCCTATATTTACAATTTAAACTTATTTTTTTGCAAATAGATCTTTTGTCAAGATTTATCAAAAATATTAATGTTTTCAAAATCGTTATAGATTAACATTGGTAGAACTATACTGAAGCTCACTTATGCACTACTTCGCCGTCTTGTCTGGAGTGATACCACAGACTCTCAGAATACCAGTGTAAAACATATTTTATATTGTGTTTCACTGAACAAATGAGGATATCGGAGGGCCTTGAAATTATAGCGCTTGAGCGGCGTAAAAATCCTGTTCAACACAGGTAAAGTGGTTGTGATTAAAAGACATAAATAAGGCTGCTCCAATGAAGGCTACACAAAAAAACGGACTGTTATTGCATAAAAGAAGCTAGAGTGTGAAACTAAAACATTGTGGTCGGTTTTTACTTGACTTGTACCAGGTATGAATAAATAAACGTGTAATTTAAAAGCACATAAAACTTATGAGTTACATGAGCCATAAGTTCTGAAATTGCACTTGACCAATTACTGAAGATCTCTAGGTACGGTGTCTTTTTGATATTTTTATGGTTGCTGTAAATAACCACCTACTGCCGCTACTTGGCTGACTTTAATGATAGTAGGCATTACTGAAATTTAGGACTTAAGTACTTTCAGAGTTACGCCTGTTGATGAATGTAATATAAAATAAAGCAACGAAGTAATATATTTGTTAATTTGTGAACATCCGAGAGCCTCGTAGCTAAGCGATTTAATAAGTCTCCCATAAAGCAAAGGGGGATCGAGTTCGAATCCTGGTCTGGACAATTGTATATTAATATTATAATTTATAATTGTCATTATCAATTCAAATTGTTATTATAAATTACAATTTATAATTTTTTCGGTTTCTGGAAGGGCTTGTGTTTGGACGAGAGTATTAATACTATCGCACGCGTGGGAGAGCCATGCTGAAGCATATTCTGACGTACTAATCGGACCGGCTCGTTCGAAGTGATGTCACGGGCTTACAAAATACTCAGCGTGAAATAGTAGTTGTACTTGAAACGGTGCTTCTACTGTGTTTCCCAGAGTGAGTGAGAATATCGGAGCATTAAAATACCGGCAACACAACCATTGCGAGGGCCGAGGACTGTGGTGCGGTTATCTATGGGCGGTGATGTTCTCTTGCCATATTGGAGAGCCACCTCCTCCATTGTCTGCTATACCATAAAACAATATATATTTGTAAATCATAATGGGATCGGAAAAATCAAATTGACTGTAGAAGACTATATGGTTGTCATGGAAACATTTTCTATTAATTTTCTCATATGTTTTCTGTTATCAAACTCTGCCGTTTCAGAGTCTAAAATCAACGATAATGTTCTAATTAAAAATTTAATCTTTGCGCTGTTCCAAGATAAAATATTTTAATTGAATTAGTAAATGGTAACTTTGCTGGTTCCCACGCCGCGCCTTCTTACTTAACTTAACGTTTTTATAATTATTTGATAACGCAATATTTTACATTGATAAGAATAATTAAGCATTTTCAATTATGTTATTAGCAGAAAATAACGTTTATATTGAATTATAGCGTTTTTACGATCAAATTTCTTTATATATATATATAAATAACGCCAATTTGATTATTAAAAAAAAAATAATTTTATACTATATTATCAAAATCGGCTAAGAGGATGATAAACATTGTTTTAAAAATTCTATATAAATTTTCATTTTTATATACTAATATAAAAAGAGGTGAATTTTATGTGTGTATGAAGTTGTACGGGTTAGTCTGTCGATCTACTGAATCGATATCAAAATTTTTTTCACTAATAGCAAGCTACGTTACTTGGCTATAGCCTATATTACTCACAATATTTATTATATATTATATTATTTTATATATAATTATATTATATATTAACCCGAAAAATCATGTTTTTTCATAGAAGTCGGATTTGCAAAGTAAGTCGAAAACGGTCAAACAATTACAACTCAATCATATATTACGATCATATATATTATAATCATATATTATGATTGAGTTGTAAAGATTGATATATCTATCAGAGTATATAGCAAAATAACATTTGCCGGGTCAACAAGTTATTGCCAATGTTTGCACCTAACTATCATTGTATATGAAAATAGGTTATATGTATTTATAAAATTCATATGCAGACCGCAGTTCGTTACGAAAAAACAAACTCACATCCAAGGTGATAAGTCTGAGCCAGAATACTTTAGTATTCAGTGTAGGAGCTCTGTAGATTCTTTGCTATACGCGGCGCCACAAACTCATCTTACAAGTTGAATTTTGCATCTAAATGTGCAATCGTCGACACCAGTTGGAACCTTACACTTTTATCTCTAGTACACGGTTTTGTTATAATAGCAAAATGTAAAATTCACAAAGAAAAATTGTTTTAGAACAATTTTATGCTTTTGCTGAAATTAGTTTAGACAGTAGAACAGTATAAGATAGTAACAAATTTTTATTAAGAAACTTTTTATGATATAAAAATATATTATGGAAAATGTAAAACTGTGTACAAGTAAAAAAAAGTTTTAGTAAGTCGTTAACGTAAATTCACAAAGCGTACTTTTATATCCTACCTCTTTTTTCTGGGGTTAACACTGTCAATTATAACTCAATACCATCAATTTAATATTCCGCAGTCCACGTCATGAATTTCTAAAAAGAAAACGTATGTGAAATCTTCAGCTTAAAAATTGAGCCTAACTGCAGACACCTTTCCACAGTACTAACTTGCACTTTGTGTGCACTTGACATATAGCCAGTTGTAACACACCATGTCGTTAATATGGTTTTGTCTATTGTCTAGTCACGGCGTTGATAAAAATGTATAATAATCTCAACCGTAAATTGGGTAAAGTACTCTCAGTACAAACTTGTGTAGGTACAAAAGAAAATTCCATATAGATCTGTTTATTGTCTTTGTGTTACTTTTATATAAATCACAACTTATTTGTTTATATTCTATAGCGGACAGCAGCAGATAAGTCTCCTATATAGTAAGAAAACACCCTGCCTATGAGCAATGCGCCACAGTACGCGCATTGGTTGTGTTGGCGGCTTTTAACGCCGCCCACGACGGGCAGGCCCAATTAGTGCGTCAATATACGCTTCAGCATGGCATTCCCACGGTTGCGACAGTATTAATACACTCGGCCACTACCAAGCCCTTCCAGAGATCGAATATATATTAAATTATAATTGTCCTGACCGGGATTCGAACCCGATACCTCTCGCATCATGGTACACTTTGGAAACCATTTAGCTACGAAGCTCTCAAAGCTTTTTCCTTTAAAAGTAATATTTATTCATATTGAAAGATAATTTGAATTAGAGCACACGTAAACATCGTAAAACAGTACATAACCTGTATATTTAAGGAGAATGACGGTTTTTCTAAGGAAACGAATAGTAATATCGCCATAACGGAAGAAATAATGGTTTTGATATTTTACTGTCGATGGACGCAAATAAAACTGCCATAAAACAATGAATATTTGAGAACAAAGGAGCACTCGATTTTACTAGCGCATAGAATGGGATGACTTTTATTCTGATTAGGAATTGCCTGCTGTATATGCAATATTTATATTTAAGTATATTATATGATGCTTCAATAAATGAATATAATTTTAATTAAACTATATACTGCCTCTATGTATGTAATTTTATTTGATTTTCCCCTTATGTTAAATGTATATTTTAGCTAGATATAATTTTACAATTTTTGTATTATTTTTTGGTAACAAAATTTGTTCTTTAAATTTTCGACGTTGTTTTACAGCGTGTTAAGTAATGCAAATTAATTAAGGTGAAATATTATCACGCATCTATGCAAGGACATGTCTGCTACGAAATCTGTGGAGGATCTACGGCCGTGCAAGGTTGCAACCCGCTTTGAGGATCAAAGATGAAACTGAAGTTGTTAATTATTTAAGACCAGGTTCAATGTTTGAAAATAACCGTAAATTTGTATCTCTGAAAATAAAGTTGCTAATTTTATTTATTGGGTACAATAACACAATCCTAGTTAAATTAAACAATCTTACTAGAAAATAAAAGAACGACAGTAAAAATGTATGAATAACACCTTCCGATTCACACAACTTAAAATAAACTATGTTTAGTATTTAATATTAAAAGTTATTATCATTCCTCATCGCAATTATGTTAATAGATCACACAGCATCAATCACATGAAATATTTTTTTTATTCTATAGCGGACAAAGGAGCAGGTTGGTCTTCTGTGTGGTAATAGACCACCGCAGCTAGGTGTTGTAATAGGTCTACCATGATGCGAGAGATATCGAGTTCGAATCCCGATCCGGATAAATATAAATTATGATTAAATTTATAATTTATTGTGTCTCTGGCACAGCTTGACAGTCTTGATACTGTCACACCCGTGGGAGAGCTATGCTGAAGCAAATGCTGACGCACAAATTGGGCCGGCTCGTCCAAAGTGATACCACGGTCTCACAGAATACTCAGCGTGAAACGGTACTTGTAATGTGTTTGGCAGGGTGAGTGAGGATATCGGAGGCCCTTGAAAGTGCCACTTAAAGTGGCATAAAACACCGGAAACACACCCAATGCGTGGACTATGGCGCAGTTGTTCATGGGCAGAGGTGTTCTCTTACCATATAGGAAACCCACCTGCTCCGCTGTACGCTATAGAATAAAAAAAGAAGTTCATCGTTTCTAGTAATCCTTTATAAAACGTAACGATATAAAATGATTCTTAGCATCGCTATTCAAGTTTTATATTGATCCGTCGCGCGCCCTCATTTGCGTCCGACTGCGCCTAAAGATACCACAGGTTACTCGGGCGTAATAATAAATCTGTTTAGCGCCGTTTTTTGAGCACACGTCTCATTATTTATCTTTAAGCACGATATTTGGGAAAAATATTAAGAAAAGAGTTAAAAAGTAACTTCAATTACATAATATTATTTAAACTTTTTGACTAATTAATCTATATAAATATTACGCATGAATTAATTTAAAATGATTGGATTTTTATTATTATCCATGGGATAAACTACGCAGGTAATTTGTTAAAATATTACATTAAAAGCGTTATATTATATAATATTAATTGATATTTTAAGAAAGAAAATTCTTAAACAACTTTATAAATACTGTGTATGAATGTGAAAATTAACATACTTTAGTTTAAATAATGAAAATAGATACTTTGTTAGAGATACGTAAAAATATGTATATTTATTTTGATAATTTTTTTATGGTATAGCGGACAACGGAGCAGGTAGGTCTCCTTTGTGGTAAGAGAATACCACCGCCCATGGACAAACGCGCTATAATCAGCGCAATGGTTTTAACGCATTTTTAGGGGCATCCGATTCAACTCAGCTAAACGAACCAGCCCAATCAATGCATTAGCGTATGCTTCAGCATTGCTCTCCCACAGGTGCGACAGTATTAAGACACTCGTCCGACCACTGACAAGCGACAGTGATCTGATTAGACCGAATAAATTATAAAATAATTTATATTTGATAATCCTCCGGACCGGGATTTACACCCGATACCTCTCTCTTCATGGTACACTTTAAAACCCATTTAGCTACAAGGCTCTTGAAAATGTTACTAGAGACATGTGTAGTGTATAATTTGGTTTTCGAAATCATACATTCACACGACGGAAACAATACACATGGTGTACATAAATTAGTCTTAGTACAGTATGTTTATTCAGGACCATCTACATCTGTTATTGATTACCTCTCCACCGCTATTTATATTACACCCATAAATGTGCCTCCCCTGCATCTCATTCTGCAGCGGAACATTCGCCCTAATTGAATTTCTGTTATTTTTGTTCTTGTGGAAAATTGGCTTTGTGCAGCGTGAGAAACTGCTCAAGTTGCTCCTAGCACAACCAAAGTATAATAAGCCACACTTTCTTCTATGGTATCTGTATGCAAATGTCTTTTATCGTTGGTCGTGGCTCTCGAGTTTGCGAATATACGGTTGCGTGTATCGGAAGCTGTTATTTGCAGGCTGCTATTTACATTTGCATCATTATATATTTGCGATGTACTTCAAATTTAAGGACAAAGAAACCTTAGACGACGGCGATGTAACGGTTCATTCTTTTATACCGGTTATCTTGTGAGAAATTAAATAATACTTTATCTGTATGATGTGTTGACATAAACACTAAATGATCTATATTTAATTCGTGATTACTGACAGTTCTATTATCTTTCGAATGTCAAATATCAAGATTTATATCCTAATCATAACTGATAAAAAATGTATAATAAAAAATTTATTTATTTTTTATTTGTGCACCCGAATCATTATACAGACTTCAAGTTATACATATATTTTAGGAACATTGATTAACATTTGTGTTTAGAAGACTAGAGAAAATAAATAATTTCACCTTATTTTGGCAATGTTCTGCGATGACCAACCCGCCTTGCAAGCGCGGTGATTAAGGCAAAACACCATTCTTTCGGGGAGGCCTATGTCCACCAGTGGACTTGATTGGCTGATGATGATGATGATTTTGGTTTGGTTATATTTTGAGTAAGTTAACGGAAGTCAGCAGATTCATCTAGAACCGCCGGGGATCCGCGATTATATTTATGTTTGGGGACCACGGTCATTTCTAGATCAAATAAAAATGTTAATAATTACTTAAATAAATACTTTATTTGATTTTTTTTCGCTGTTTATATTATTGTAGGGTCCGTGAAACATGTTCTTGATCCCTAGGGTCCTTGGCTGAAATAGGTTGGGAATCGCTGGTCTAGAATAAGCGGGTCTCCGCCCACGGTACTTCTAGTTCCAGACGGCCCACCAATGCCTTGCCGTATTTCAAAGCAGTGACAGGAAATGTTGTATTTTGTCTAGGATAAAAATTCGTTGAATTGGACAAAATTACGAGATATTTCTACTACACATTTATTACATATAAGCTGAAATTATTCGATTAAAGTCAAGCTTATTTTGATACACACTGTGGCAATTTTGTTAAATACAGTACGGGTGAGTCATGTGACACGGTGAGAAACAAACAAAATCCTAAAGGCATAATTGAGCACTATGTATTTACAGCTTGATTTATTGCTTTGTAATTTTAGTAATAAGCAGTGTTTTACATTGAACAAACATGTGCTATTTACCTTGTAATGATGTTGAAACTGAACACATAATTGTTACGTTCAGCAACACGAAAAAATATCTTGAGAATGTTTTTTTATAGTATAGCGGACAACGGAGCTGATGGGTTTCCTATATGGTAAGAAAACACCGCTACCCACGGACTACATCGCCGTAGTCCGCGCATTGTTTGTGTTGCTGGCTTTTTAAGCCACTTAAGCGTCATTTTAAGAGCCTCCGATATCCTCACTCACTCAGCGAAACACAGTACAAGCATCGTTTCAAGAACAACTACCATTTTATGTTGAGTATTCTGTGAGGCCGTGTTATCACTTGATACCAGGGCTCAATTACTGCGTCCGCATATGCTTCAGCATAGCACTGTCACGTGTGACAGGTCCTTATAAATCTTTCAAAAAATATAAAAGTTTTGATTTTCTACAAGATAATAAGGCTGCTTTGGAAATAGTCTTCAAATTTGAATAAAGTAAAAATTTAAGCTTCAATTGCGAATGGTATTCAATCCAACTGCCAGACATAATATTAAAACGACAGTGTCTGTTTGAAAAACAAGTGATGGTTAATAATTTTGAATTTATTATCATTGAAAATAGTATGGTTACTAAATTATACGTTCTACGTGGGGCTAGCAACATTGTATTTTACGGCGCGTTTTATGTGAAATACTTTGTAAAGAATACAAGCCCAGTGTATTCGAACGAGAAGTTTAAAATGGTTGTAGTTGTTCGGTAATATATTACTTGCATTACTATTAACGCCAAAATAGATTTACAATTATAATTTCTTATAATGGATGGACACAAATTTAGCTCTGCTGATATAGGAAATATTTGATGTACATCTATATGTACTATTAATAAAGATATTTCTTCATATTCTCATAATTAATTTAGAAAAATATTTTTCGATCTTTAATTATTAGAATTTAATTACAAAAGAAAATGAAACGGAAATTTTAATGTTTAAAATAAACAATCAATACTAGCTGGGTGAGATTCAAACACATCGTACCAATTCCTAAGTGACCGACCACTTCCGACTGCGATGGGGATAGGTGTACCCATGGGCGGGGAAGCATTTATCATAGTGGAGCTCCCCGATTTTTATATGAAAAAAGTGAAAAATGAAGACAAATATAAATAGGTGGCTTGTTAATTTTTTAAATAGAATATTTAAATGGACAAACTGTTTTATCACATCAAATTTCACTTCCACCCACTGAGTTTATTTAGCCGGTTCTCAGTAGGCTAAGCTTGGAACCGGTGGTAGATTGATTTGACGTTCAACGAGGTGCATTTTTTGAAATGCTGTATATAGAATAAAAATATTTTATTTCGTTTCATTTCAAACACAAAGAAACGCATCTAAACCGTCCGTATGCTTTCGAGATGCAACGCCATAGACGGACACGTCAAAAAAAGATAAAAGCAGTGGTTGTATCCTTTTCTGTCGGTGTCTCATTATTATTTATTAAAGAGAATACTTTACTACCAAATACGATTCTGCCACTCCTAACTTATAGGTAATAAAATAAAAGTAATTTTTTCTATACCTATGAAGCAAAATTGCACTGGTAATATTTCGGTATGTTTTGTCAGTCGAACCAGACGGCCTGTTGCCCCGATGGAGGTGACCTACCCGTGACCTTTGACCTGGGAGCCTGTAACCTACATCCTACACAATCGATACGCAGTTTAGAGCTTTAGGTGTCTGCTATCCATACAGCCAAGGTGAAGTTTTGTAGCACATTTGTGGGACATGGAGTTTGTATCATTGTTTTCTTTAGGAAACACTATAAACCATTAGAATGATGTTTGTATTAACAACAATCCAGTAATCTTGGCTAATAAGTAGACCCATATACATACACCATATAGTTTATGGTAAGAGAACACCGCCGCCCATGAACAACTGCGCCACAGTACACGTATCGATTATGTTGCCAGCTGTTTACGCCGATTAAAAGGCACTTTTAAGGGCCTGCGATATCCTCACTCACTCTGCGAAATACAGTACAAGTACCGTTTTACGCTGAGTATTTTGTGAGCCCGTGGTTGATACCACGGGCTGATCCGATACCGAGGTGATCTCAGTGCGTCAGTATATGCTTCAGCATGGCTCTCCAACGGGTAAAGACCAAAAAACATACGAACGCTGTGATTGCTGACATTCGAGACAGTAAAATTGTAAAGCTGAATTTTGTAATAAATATAGGCCAGCAACTAGACAGCCAAGTGAATGTAACGCTATACTTATCGAATTGCAACATTTCACTGCTGATATGAAATATTTGTCCCGGATATTTCTTTAGCTACGATATAATATTATACGTTTCAAACATTTACTTTGACCAGGTTAATAATACCATACATAATATTTTATTAAAAATCTGATTTAAGAATTTGAGCTTTGCACTGAAATCTCTTAATTATGTATTACTGTTTTGTTTATTACACTCTCTATATAATTGCACATAATATTTAAACATGATAATGTAAGCTGACATCCACAAGTCCACATATTATAATAAGTTAGATTATAAGAAGATCAATAATATTGAGAAAACCTTTCAAATTACCTTTTGAAAACCTTTTGAAATACGAGTTGGAAACCTTCAAGAAAAGAGGCATTCCTTAAAGGCCGGCAACGCAGCCGCGGTTCTGTAAGGCCTGGCTGTGTCCATGGAAGGAGCAGAGTTTGCCCTAGGTAAGCCTGCTACTCGTTTGCCACCAAATGTATATAAAAAAAGTTAAAATAATAAAAGTTGCATCATTGGAAAAAATGGCGCGGAGCAGTTTTTTGCCGTTTCTTCAGCACTAGCACTTTGGAAACGGCGTTTTCTAATGAAAACAATTCTGTAAATACGTTGTGTAACACGACAAATTATCAAGTGGTTGTTAAATTCTAAGGTAAATAAATATTTTTTTGAATTTGATTAAATTTAAACTAATCTAAAAATTACGAATCTCAAACTTTAATTAAACAGAATGTTAAAATTATGTAACTGCATTCATAAAGCATTATTTTTCTGAGATATAAGTTATATTCATTCGCATTTTAGTTAAAGGCAGTTGCATTTATTATTGGTTTTGCCTATCCGACAATATTTTTAAAAAGAATCGATGTTAGGAAATTTCTATTTAACGTTTATATGTTAACTCTATAATTAAAGTTACATTACATCTGTTTAAAATATCTATTTTTCGGAACCTCCTTTACGTCGGCTAAGTTTCGTTGGAATTTTTGGCATTTAAATAATTTATTTTGGATAAGAAACGAGCTTTTACGTAAAACACTACCATAAGAAAAATCAAAATTATCGTATAAACATTTAAAATATTTCAAAAGCTAATCTAAATTGGCGAAATATTTATAATAAGGGTTACGCTTACGTAATTTACGAAATGACACAACAGTTTAATTTCGTACGTGGACTGGTGCGACCTACACAAGCCCTCATAACCTTTTGTCCTTGAACTTCATTAAAACTGTTCATTAAAATCATTAAAATTATTTTATTAATTTATAACAGTTTGTATTAAAATATAGCTCAATATAAGTCGTATTACGTATAAGCAAACTTCCATAAGAAAACACGTGGCTGTTATTATCCAAGACAATTGACCTCAGTTGGTCTCTTTCATAACAATAAAATGCGCATGTGACCAGAACGACCTGTCACGCTGCGAGAAAAACATTAAAATAACCGTAACGAGCAAAACCTCACTGTACATACACATTACCGTGAAGTCAGCGGTATCGGGTTCGAACCCAGACCTGTATAAAATTAATAATTTAGTTCGACACCCAATCTGAATAAAATTCATAATTTATTCGGTCTTTGGATGGTCTTGCTAGTGGCCCAGCGAATGTCTTACTACTATCTTAAAACTCTCTTCCGAAATGATACTAGTACAGTATACACAGAATACCAGCGTGAAACAGTACTTGTAATGTTACGCTAAGTGAGTGAGCTTCATTATTCAAACAGCGTTAAAAGCCGGCAAACACAACCAAAGCGGGGATTGCAGTTCAGTTGTCCATGGGCCGTGTTGATCTCATACTATAGACGAGACCGCATGCCCCGTTGACGCTATACAATAAAAAGAGGGATATCATTGGGATAGGTGACAAGATAGTGAATGCTTTACCGTGCTACATTGCTATGCAATTTGGCCAAAAAATAAGTTTTCTTTCTGGTTGCCTATAGTCTCAACTAAGTGCGTTGAAAAACACATTTTCAATTTATTGTTTTTTTTGTGCTACACAAATAAAGTACACGGCAAATGATTTATGATTAATTTCAGTATCGAGATACATATTAAACGATAATTGGGATACTAATTTATTCCTAAATATCAGTTACTTTAAAGAAGTTGTAAACAAAAAGTAAAAGACTCCATGTTACGTGCTCAGTGGTTTGTTTGAAAACTAATCCCTTAATTTACTCTCAGCTTGGATAGTCTTCGTGACTTGTGTTTCTAGTTAGCACCTAACAGAGTGTAATTTCATTAAAAGCGGTACAATGTTTTCATTACTTACTTATTTAAAAGTGCTTTAATTCAAATCTGAAGTAAACTGAATTAAAATATTTGTTATAGTTTTACGTTCCTAGAAAACTCTATTTAAGCTGTTTCCAGTGATAAGTTTTTATAAATTAGGTGATATAATTCTGTATGTAGGTACTAAAGCTGTACCACATTATCAACCAAGTTATTGCTGTAAACAATTTCATATAATTTCGTTGCTTTTATCACGTTTTGGTAATATAACCATTAAATAATTTCAATCAACAGAACTTTTCAAATTGATTAAAAAGTTCGCATGTAACCTCAATTCCTTGGATACCGTGAGGCCACGCCTTTTCATGCTATATTTGTCAACTCTCGTTTACAGTTTTATACCTGCCGTATTTTAGCACGATATTTCAATGACGTTGATAAATGTATGGCTGTTGGATTTTTATTTCAAGTTCATTGTTTTATGTAATTGATCGCGATCATCGGTACCGAGAGAAACTTAAGAAGTTGTGATCAAAAAATGTATCGCATGTGTATTTTTTTATGATAGTTATAGCAGACAAAGGAGCAGCTAGATGGGTCTCCTACATGGTCAGAGAATACCATCGCCAATTGACAACCGCGCTACACTCCAGGAGCATTGGTTGTGGTGTCGGCTTTGTACGCCACTTGGGCGGTATTTTTAAGGGCCTGCAATATCCTCACTCACTCAGTGGATCACCGTGTCAAATACAACTAACTACCATTTCACAATGATTATTCTTTGAGCATTTTTTTCATCAAAATACACAGCCTCAGTTTTTAATTTATTATTAGATTACTGACTTATACCTTGCGTTGAAACACATCTTTTCATATTCCGTTTAAGTAGTTAAAGGGAGGTTTAATCTAAACTAGATGCTTCAAGTCCCGCCCAAACAATTAACGGCCCGAATGGAAAAGGTTAAACTACAGTTTACTACAGTTTTCAAAATGGAAAACATTTGTTGATCCGTAAACATTGACGTCATTACTCGCAACGATTGCATTGATTTCAATGTGTTCAATAATTGTCGATTCCGATCTTTATTCAATGCACCGTTACTGGCCACCGCTTCAACCGATAGCATTACGTACTTTGTTCATATTTAAATTCAATGCACTGAAACATTTGTATTTGTCCCTTAAAATGTTTTAGACGAAGCTATAACACCTGGAGATTTTTAAAGTCAAATCTCCATATAAAGGCATATGAATTATTGAATATATCGTCTGTCTGACGCATATCCTGAACTTCAGTGTATTATACTATCGATCCATAGGCAACTATCTACTTCACACGAAGAGTAAGTCAGTAACTTTGTTACATTGGAAGTCTTAAGTTCGAATACATGAAAACGACAATCGTCACCAAATGGTTACACTTCTCACTATTAACAGATATACCATATTGAGGACGTCATATAACATTTTTACCGAACCAGTTATTATTCCAGGTATATATAATTTTTATATCGCTAAAATGTTTTAACTACATTCTTATAGATTCTGTATAAGCTGGATATTGTATTTTAGTATTGCGTTTTACCAAACATATAGACAAGTTTTTTATGGTGTAGCGGAAATGGGAGCCCTATATGGAAAGAGAAAACCGCCGCCCAAAGACAAGTCGCGCCACAGTCCGGATTGGTTGTGTTGCCAGCTTTTTACGCCACTTAAGTGGCATTTTTAAGAGCCTCCGATATCCTCACTTAGTGAAACACATTTCCATTGGCATTTGACATTGCCAATAAGCCTAAAATGGAAGTGGGCTTGAGATTTTTCCCGGAATTAGAAATTACAGCATGAAAAGCGACTTAAATGCCTTTTTAATTTTTTTTACAGTATAGCGGACAACAGAAAAGGTGGGTCTCATGTATGGTAAGAGCCCGGGCATTGGTTGTGTTGCCGACTTTTACGCCACTTAAGCGACATTTTTAAGGGCCACCGATTTCCTCGCTCACTCTGCGAAACACAGTACCGTTTGACGCTGAGTATTCTGTGAGCCCGTGGTAACACTTCACACTTTGGCATATAAGCTTTAGCATGCCTCTCCCAAGGGTGCTCATGATTAGAAAAATTAAGAGAAGATTACATGATCATTGTTATAAATGGCTAGAAAAACATGTGGTAATGGTTGGAGCATAAATTTATCTTCGATGTAATTATTTACACATATACGCGATGATATTAACAGTTTCATAAGACAAGAAATTGCACGATACGCCAGTGGTGAACCGCGAAATAGCAAGCTAACTAGAGAAAGTGACTTCGGTACTATTTATCTCAGACCGCAGATAGCTAAAGACAGCTCAACAACATCGACTTTCATTTAATGATTCAGCTCTGGATATAGAGTATGTTGTAAATGATTGTTGAGAACCAGTTGATAATTTCTCTAGTGACGGAGTTACGCGACATGTTTCCGCACAGAGTAGGTCTAGACTTTAGGCGCCGAAATGGTCTAGTTAGCGCAATGTTTCATAGACTGTATCACTTGTTTTTTTAAATGTTACACAAGATTAACAAAAAATATTTGAATACGTTATACTGTGACGAAAAGAAATTAGAAATACGTTATTTCTTAAGCTAAGATTGGATTATAACAAATTGTAATTATCTAAGAACACACAAAATAAATGAGGTGTTTAATTAATATTAATAATTAATCTAACTTTCATCTTTTACTTGTTAATAAATCAATCAATCACAAAATAATGAAATTGCTAATAGACAATTATAGATAATAATCCAAGAAAAAGACTTTTTCATATAACTCTGTAGTTGACTGCTCTATTTGCATTCCGGCCACAGGCGCAGCGCTTGAAACATCTATCGAGTTGCGACTCGTGTGCATTTCTCTCAAGTCTCAACTAAACGCCATTTCAAGAATGTAGTTAATAAGTACGTTTGCATATAGATTTTATAACACAAATAAGTTTAAGATTGTTACGCTATACAAATAGATTGGCTTTCTTGTCGCTCTGCAATGGCTAGGGGTGTCCATGGGCGGAAGACCGCTTACTCTAGGGGAGACTTTTGCTCGTTTGCCATCGTTTTTATAAAAATAAATAGATACCAGATGCAGAAAAACTATGGGAAAGAGTTATGGTCTCCTAATAAAAAAAAATTAAATGAATAAAACAATATTAAACCGATTCCGAATTAATAAAATACTAAAGAATTAATCAATACAATTCATAATTGACGTATAGTTACTTCGGATTAAAAGTAATATTATGCAACAAACATTAAAGAACTGTAGTGTTAAGTGTACATTCTTTTTAAAAAGAAATAGTAATTGTATAAATCAAAACTGTAGTTTTGATACAAATTAATGATCGTTCTATACTGTCTCATGGTATTTATGTTATTACATAATTGTACAATAATCGGTGCAGATAAGTATGGAAAATATTCAGAATTTAGCCGACAAAATGTGGACAAGCGCACGGAAGTATGTGGGACGTATGTGCCGACGCCGATACCTTATCTTATTGGGTTAATAACCTATCGCCGTATTGGAAATATCGCGCAATCACAACACTTATCAATGCGTTTGTACATCTTCAGTCGCTCCAAGACATCCATCAAATAAGGCCTGTATTAACAGCCGTCTATGTAGAGATATCTTAAATGACAAATGACTGTTCGTTTCGCATGGTATACTCAAACAATCTCCAAATAGTTTACCTAACCTATCCTTAGTGGCTCTGTTTAGTTTCTTTTCTTTCCAAACCAATACGACTTGGTGCGTAGGTACCTTGAAGGACAGCAATACACCCGCCGTCCTACTTCGTAGTAGGACGGCGGGTGTATTGCTGCTGAGTGCATGGACGAAGGAGCGTTCATTCTAGATGAGCCTCGTATTCGTTTGCCACCGTTATCATATAAAACCAAATTGTTGCGAAAATATTGCGATCGGAAAATTAGCTACAACCACGCAACCCGACGAAAAGCCATACATTTTAATTGCATAGCTAAGTTAAATTTATGGATTGTCTTTTATGCTATATATTGTGCATAATTTTATTACAACGCATAACAATTTTATAGGAGACTGGCGATGTTCAAGGTGTGCGGTGCAATGTTTACAACTAGCATAAATCTCATCATAAATATACCTCCAAGATGTTCTAGTAGATTAGTTCTAGACTTATCCAGATATAGATTATAAAATAAAAGGGTTGGAGAAAGCAAGTAAGTCGTGTTTCACAGAATGCTGGCGGCGATTCACGACTTTTGAATCGATATAACATGATTTTGTATCGAGGCCAATGCACCTTTTACTGGTAATTAAATATGCAATTACTTTAAAACTACATAATCGCTCTTTCATAAGATTCACTCAACAGAACGAGCATAAATTAAATGACCTTTTCAGCATGTTAAGAAGATTAATTTAATAATATTTGGTAGGATAGGTCACATGTTTCAAAAATTTTTTGTGAACAGATTTTCATTACGTTTTCTAGGTTGGATAATTTAGACTTTGTTATTATTTATTGGGTAACGGATTAAGCGGGTTTCCTTTATGGTGAGAGATCACCGCCGCCAATGGACAATCACGTCACAATACGCACTTTGCGTTGCCGGCTTTTAACGCTGCTTGAGTGGTTAATTTTACGGGCCACTAATATCCGTACGCATTCAAATACTGTTTCACGTTGGTACTCTATGAGTGCATGGTGATTCATGGTGTCACTTTGAGCTTCAGCTTGCTCTGGATCTCCCATGAGGTAAGACACTCGTTCGACCACTGTCAAAACCATCAAAAGACCTAATATATTATAAATTTAATATATTTCAGGATCTAACTCTGTACTCTTGACTTCACTGTATTTAACCACTCAGCCAAGAGTTTATTTAATCAATAATTTACACTATAAGGTAAGATTACGACCCTAGAACCTATAATCGCAGGTACATGACTGTACAAAGTCAAATATTAAAGTTGTAAAGTTGCTGAGTCTTACATTTAAAATTACTACTCACCACTGGAGGCGTTTTCCGAGGCGAACAGCGGGGTGGCGTTATAATCTGAAAGTAATTACGCATCAATTAATCTCCATTCGAAACAAATTACATTAATTACGATACTAATACAGATCCGACGAAGTAATTGCGAATTATCTGAGAAATTAAGCAGTCTTATGCCTGTGATCTTTCGTTCGGTAAACATTACTTAATTTCGAACAGTCTAGTTAAACATTAATGAAGAAATGAAATTGTATGATCTACTCTACTACATTCTTCGATATTTTGTATGTTATTTGTATGAAAAAACCTAAATCCCCTACAGATTACGCGCAGTTACTTGGCTAATATGCAGTTTTTCAATAGTAAAAACTTATACACTGTATAGATGTTGAGCGTTTTTTAAGGCATCTGGTACCGCGCACCACATCCCTATCGAATCAGTTGCCGGCACGGTCATTTCCAAACCAATACGACTTGGGGAACTTAAGAAAGGTGAACATCCTGCTCGTTACACACCGTTATTATATAAAAAATATATATGCATTATCTCAAATCGACGAAAAGATTTATAAAATTCGTCCACTGCTAGCTATATACGCAATGAAAAAGTTTATATTGTTATGTACTAATCAGAATGTATTCAAAAGGAAATATTAGTGTATACCTTTACTACTGAAAAGAAAATGAAGTAGAATAGAAAATAATGAAACCGAATAGAAAGCGTATGGTGGAATAAAAGAAAAGTTAGTACATAGTTTACTATAATATTATAAAAACGAATGACAATTACTAGGAGACATGTTTTAGACAGATTATTATTGGAACGGATAAAATAGAGCGATGAATCTATAATATCAACATTAGTCATAGTCACAAAATTATATTTAGTACCAACCTTTGCAGGGATATATTTGATTGGCAATTCGCCTGCTCAGAAAGTCTAGAAATCGGACTACAAATAGAAGCTTTATTCAGTTTTGCCAATAGTTCTTACAAATTTGTCACGACAACTTTGTAGTATTGACCGTTTTAGCCTCCTTATAGAAACATTACTGAATTACATACTGTTCTCATACTGTTATTTTTTTTCCTATGTAGGAGAAAAATTTACAGGTCATTGTTACACTTTAACAATCACAATAGACATTATATACTATAGACAATAAAGATTATTAAATACTGGTCTAGACTATAAACTATTATAGATTATTAAGGACTAGACCCGTGGGAGAGCCATGCTGTTGCAGTCGGCTCATCCGGTTATACCACGGGATCACAGAATACCAGCGTGAAGCAGTACTTGTAATGTATTTTGCTGAGTGAGAGTATATCGGTGGTCTGTGAAATTAAACTGTTCAAACGGTGTAAAAAGCCGGCACAATCAAAGCGCGGAATGTTGCACGGTTGTCCATGGGCGGCGATAATGTCATAACATAGAGGAGACCCGTCTGATCCGTTTCCCACTATATAATAAAAACTATTTCACGTTTAGACTAAACTAAAGCTTTGTCTTATAAAGTTACAGGTTTTGTGACTGATCTGCTAGGATTACAAAGATAATTAAACACATAAACAACGAATTCCCGGGTTCTAAAATCTTCAAGTCACCGCTATCAAAGATATGACAGAAACGATAAAGGCATTAATGATTAGTTCATCGTAATGGGAACAGAACTAACAGTTATTAATTGAACTAATGTTTTGAGTTTAATGCTTAGGCGTAAATAATGTACTTTAAAAGCTTAACTAAAGTACTTGTACTTAATCATACAAACCGTTAACAAATTATCAATTTGTTAACTTAATTATGAAGTATGTCTGAAATCACATTTTGTACCAACGTATCGGCAAGTCCCTAACGCGACTAAGTTAAAAAGATTTCATTCGAAAAGTCTGTTGTCTCTGAAAGGCAACTGCCTTTGCTACATGGGCTGTGGCATGCAAATGTGTGATCTGGCAAATACACTAGTTGTGCAAGTGTGGGGGTAGGCAGTTCTAGCACGTTTAATTCAAGTTGACGCACACAGGCCCAGTTTTCGCGAGTATGCGCGGGTTGCTGGCCTCGTTACGTTAAGTTTTGTTGCTTTTAAAATTCAAAGTGAAATCTCTGCTTTAAAAGAACAAACATTGATAGGCGTAATCTATTTATATTTTATGCAGTTTATAACAGAAGGAAAACAATATTTAAGCTCATATAATGTGTTTAAAAATTATTATATATCGCTGCACGCAATTGATAAATTTGTATTTTTATTTTTTTATGGAATCGATGGCAAACAAGTATGAGGCTCATCTAAGCGGTTTCCCACGCATGGACACACCTAGCCCTAAATTTCTTGCATGTAGGAATCATAGAGCGTTCTAACATTATAAACAGATTTAAAATTACAGACTACACACCTATTTATAGCAAATAATACATAAAAAATTCCATGGACAATAAAAAACACCACCCACATTCCAATTTGAATATGTACCTACGTAGTTAAAATTATTCCTGACCTATAGCAACATGGCGCCCACTCTTCCCCCACTGACCGTGCTCCCGTCTTTTTCCAGGCACTCTAAATGTAGACTCGTTTACACTTTATGTGTGTACATACTAACTACACGCGCACGCACTCTAAGTAAATGTCTTTGGTCAGACTGTGTTTATATACAGATTATATGGGCAAATAAGACTGTCCCTTCCTTGATAACGTATCGCTTTCAGTTAAAAGCTGGTACTGAAGTGATACCTTGGGCTTACAGAATATCTACTCAACGTGAAATGGTATACTTGAAACAGCGCTTTAACTATGGTTCGATGAGTAAGAGAGCATATGGCAGGTCAGGAAATACAACTAGTGCTCGGATTGTGGCGCGATAGTCCATGGGCGGTGGTGCTTTCCTACCATATATGTAAAAGACCCACCTGCCGTGTTGTTCGTTATACCATAAAAAAATAAAAGTTACCATTTTTAGGTAGGCATTTTTTTATTTAAAATCCATTCAATTACAAAATAGTTTAGCAAATGAATAGGAAATAATTACATAATTTTTATCTATTTAATATAAATAATAGCAGTTTTATTTGCGAAGTGCAGTGCGGTTGCAAGGTGAAACATCGTTCTCCTAGCAGGCAGACGGCCGTACGGAGCGGGGGTGAGTGAAGGGGGGCTGAATCCTGACCATGCTCAACCAGGCACTCCTTCCCCGTTGCTAACGGACTATATTTAGCCTTGCATTTCACAGGACTTGCCACACCGCACTGGAATTTAACTCATCTAAGGGCGTTTAAAAGACGAAATCGATAAACATTGGAGTATCTCCATTTTCTTATTGCTCGCGCCTACAGGATGTTACATTTATTATTGGTTTATTCGTACATAGTAAAGCGGAGAATTCAGTACAAGACAGCATTGATAAACTTGTAGGTTTACTTTCAAAAAAGATCGAAAGTGATGCGTGTTTAAGACAAGATTTCTGTTATTGGTTTTAATAAATTACCAGATTATAACGAAGGGAAATATTACACTTTTGTTTTTATAAAAGACCTCCGGTCATAACTCAACTAAGATAAGCTTTTGTATAATGCCAGTATGTGGGCGAAACCACAAGCCATTCTAGTTCAATTCCTTTCTTAGCCAGTAAGCGAACACAAATTACCATAATACTTTCTCTATTTTGTAAAACGAATTTTTATATTTAAAAATAAGTTTAATAAATCGTATTAAATCAAATTTTACATAACACGCTTCAAAGAATTAAATTGCTCATGTAATCAGTATTCCTCAGTAGGTCACTCAAACGTTTTATAAATTATACAATGTAATTCAATTTCTGGCTAAGAGTCAATGAAAATATGGAGCATCGCTATGATAAAAATGCATCGTTTATAGATGCTAACCTAGTTTTGTTGAAACGATTTCAAAATTTTTAACACATTATAGACGAACTTTACAAACATGGCAAAGAGATTGGAATTTAAGACGCTGAGTGAAAGCATCACATTTTCCAAGAGCAAGTTTCTTATGAATAAAGCTCTCGAAAGAGAAATTGAATGCAGCGCGTCGATGTGAAAAATAGGAAAGCCTAGAAAAAACGTGTAAAATTCCCCGGCATCTGCCTTGTAGCAACATAAATCGATAATAGGAAGCCCTCCGACTAGTTCAGCAGTGCGTGCGAGCGACCTAATACACCCACCACGCCGGCCGTTGCAATGCGGGCTAAATATACCAGTCGGCCTAGCGTAGGGCACAGCCGTCGCTGAACGGAACCTATGCCCCGGCGACAGCGTCTACTATTGCTTGTCTAATAAAAATAACCAGTTTCTATTAGCTCGCAAGCGATTTGCGTCCTATTTGCCTTGAAGTTCGCTACAGATTTGTCCGGCTGTGACGCCAACGAAGGCCTTTTTTCACTGAAACGATCGTGTTAATAACACAGCTAGTGCATTCTCACTGCAATTTCGCTCTCGGTCGGGCTCTGTGTTTGTGGCGCGCTGAAGATCAGGGCTAACGATCCGCGTGAGGCAGCCGTCTCTTTCCCGCGTATCGCCTGCACTCTGTAGGCACGTCTAGCAAAAGAAATGCTACAACTTTATCTGACAGCAACGCGACGCGACGCCGAGAGGCTTTTGTGCGTTTTCTATGTTTATGATTATAGCTCAGCACGAACAAGGGGCGCTTTGAATGCGTTGCTTGCTGCATCATTTCGCGACTGTTTTGTTTTTGTTTCAGGAGCTTTTTATTGCGGCTAGGCTGTATGGCGCGTTCGGATGATGCAGCTGATACTCACAAGTCCGATTCCGACCCATACTATAATCTACAACAAATAACTTTTTCTGACGGCTAACGGCTTATTTTGGCATCATTTTCTAACAAAATAATTATATAAATTAAAAAAAAAAACAAAAGCATAGTGTACCTACCTAGAATATGACAAGTTATAGATATAATTGGATTACTAGTACTGTCCTGTTGCTAGTAAACAAATCCTAATACAAAACTTAATGAAATACCATGTAGATTTAGATCCTACAGATTTGTAAAGCGTTACTTAATTTAACACGTTTACAAAATACGAACATCCGTTTAATTCTAGATCAAGTAGCGATATTCGTTTAATTGACGTTGTAAAGGGGTGGATTCAGCTTTTCGAGTATTATATTTACATTCCGGCACGTGTTCAGATCTGAATGGGCGCAAGGATTGCCCTTGACCCTGACGCACGCGTCACGCAACACCCAAAAGCTGCCCTGTACCGATATTAGCGCCCCTAGCCGCTGGCAACCCCGCTAGTTCATACCCCTGATCAATATCCCGCCTCCGACATACTTCTCCAGTACTAATGTCCATTTTTCGACCGTCTACAGAATAAAATTATATTCTCTTGTAAATTTATACTTATTTGATTAATATTCGAATTTCTAAAATTGACAATGCCAAATATATGGTATGGTAATATTTTCTATACAATGCATCTCAATGCTTTGTAAAGATTGTAAAAACTTAACCTTAAGAGATTGTATAGAAATCTCCAGCGCCATTGTGTGAGTTTTCCTCTGTTTCTATGGTTACATGTGTAAAACTACATGTATATGCGCCAGCGAGTGACCGGATTATGCAATATTGGCAAGCGATGTTTGTACGATTTCCATTGCTTGATTCCTTATATAATGTTTTAGGTAATTGGGAGAGAAATAGCAATGTATTGTATGTTTGATATGGTGTCGTTATAATAGACATAGCCTTTCGATCAATAGAATGTCGTCTTAAATATACAACTATGTTATACACGTTGTTGCCAAGATACGTGCCTTACTTCCGCTTCTATAATAGCGAATTTCTTGGCAATAGATTAGTTTTTTGACCTAATAACTCATGTGGCAGCACTTACTTATTTAATAGGGTTTCACTAATTATAGACATACATACTGTAGTTGTATCGAATAATTTTCTTTTTTCTTCTAGTTCTTAATAATTATTTATGTAATACTATTTTTTTCCATAGAGTAACTATATTAAAGGTTATTTTATTATCTATAGAGATAAAATTCATCTTGTTTATGACATAAGCTCAATTCCATTTAACTTTCTGTGTCCAATATAGAATTTTTGATATTAAATAGGAATAATTTGTACAGACTTATGTGGTTTATGAGATTAATCAATATAAAATACATTATACCAGTTTCATTCGTATATTAAAGCTGTGCTTAAATCACATTCGCTTCAAAAAAAAATTCAAAATAATCCGTGTCGTATCGCCTTGTCAGAATAAATATGTGAAGGTTTCTACCTGGCGTGTATAATAAAGTAAAAAGAAAAGTGAGCATTATCGTCCAGGTCGCCGTGAAAAATTAGCTTCTTATTTTATTTGAAATGAGTAATGAACACAGAATTTTATAAAACACTGTTTATATTGGGATTAAAATTGGAAAATAATATTTTTTCGTAGACGCTGAATGCAGGTCGCCTCCGACAGGTATTCATGGAAGTCCAAGGGGGAGGCCTATGTCCAGCAGTGGACGTCTTACGGCTGAAATGATCATTTTTTCGTAGATATATTCCATTAAAATAAGTTTTCCTTACAGAATACTCAGCGAGCCTTAAAAGTGCCGCTTTAGCGTCGTACAAAGCCGGCAACACAACCAATGCGCGGACTGTGGCGTCGTTGTTCATGGGCGGCGGTGTTCTCGGCGGATATCGGTGGCCCTTAAAAAACCGCTTAAGTGGCATAAAAAGCTGACAACACAACCAATGCGCGTGTTCTCTTACCATATAGGAGACCCACCTGCTCCGTTTTAAGGTATATTATAAAAAAAATTGTTCTCGCCTAGTCTGTGATCTCCTACCAGTATAAAAACAAACCATAACAATATTTTAAGTTGGTATATGTCATCTTAATAAAAACGAAAAGTATCTTTATAAAATGTCAGCTATGTATTTTTATAATATCTATTATTAAAGTTTTATATATATTATGTATTATATATTATTTACAGTAATAGGAGCATTAATGTGTCTTAAAATTTAATCAATATAACATTTCAACAGGTATTTCAGCCTCTACAGAAAATGTATGGTTTATGATAGATGTAATTGTTTGAGATTGGTAACAAAGCTCTGCCTTGGCCGAATTTTACACCTTGACGCTACAATGGACATGTAGGTCATCCGAGCACCATTGCCCATTGTCAAACATTGCTATGAACTCGCGCTTGCGCAACTATTTCTGCTCTCTGCGTTACTTATAAACATTAATAATAATCCATTTGTTGCCCACACCAATAATCTCTTAGATTTGAAAATACATTAGACGGATTTTAATTATCTTCAACGATACACGATATATTCATTTTTTATATGTAAATCGGACAACGGAGTGTCTATATGGTAAGAGAAAACCGCCACCCATGGATAACCGCGCCTCAGTCCGCGCATTGGTTGTGTTGCCGGTTGTTTACGGCACTTAAGCGGCATTTTAAGAACCTCCGATATCCTCACTCATTCAATGAAACATAGTAGAGGCACCGTTTGAAGTACAACTATTATTTCACACTGAGTATTCTGTGAGCCCTTGGTATAATAATTAATAAGCCAGGCCCATTAAGTGCGCTAGCATTTGATTCAGCCTGGCTCTCCGACGGGTGTGAGAGTATATTAAGATATTCGCCCGGCCACTATCAAGCTCTTCCAGAGACCTTATAAATTAAATTATAACTTATTATTGTCCGGACCGGGATTCGAACCCGATACATCTCGCTTCAAGGTAATAAAACATGTATTTTTAAAAACAATACGTATCACGAATGATAAATTAAAAATTTGGACATTCTGTGATGAGTTTTACATTCCAAGTTTAATTGTGGGAATCACAATTTACATTATAAGTAGTATATACCTACATATATATTTAAAATTTATACAATGGTTTGATAAAATACTGTCTTAATCGATTTAGGTATCATTTACAACTTATACTCGAATTTAAGCGGTCAATATTTCTTGAACGGGTCTTGTGTGATCTGATAAGAGTCGAGTTCTCAATATGAGCAGGTACTGAATTGAACGGTATCAACACTCACAAAATTAAATGTAGGTACAGTGTTCTCGGAACAAACGACGAGGAAAGAATTTTATTGTTTTTCTTTAAGAGAAGTTCGATAAGTTTTAGGGAGGTGATGTATCAGGTTTTACGAAAAAGCCGAGTTTAACCGGATTTAAGAAAAGGTAAAACACTTGGTTTTGATTTTTTTCATTGTCTCTTAACTTTTTCAACTAGTTTCTTTACAATTTGAGTCTTCAATTATTAAATTAATAAAACATTTGATGTAGTTATATTGTATTTTAAGAATTAAGGCTATTTTTTACTGTGTAGTAAGTTGCATAGTTTCGAAAAAATATCGCGTTTGCAGAGCCTTAATTGAAGGTCAACAACCTCACAACGACTATATAATTAACGTTTTTTGTAAATTATGTTATTATTCGAATTCTTATTTAAACGTTGAGAATTTTTAAACTTAAATATTTATAAGATTTTTCTTATCAATGCAATTATGTAAGACTAATATGAATAGAGTATGGATGTATAAATAGTTTTTACACATATACATCCTCGCTATAGTGGATTCAATAATCTGATTCAAATAAATGAATTGAATGCGAATTACCGGCACAGATACCGGTTCCCTTTTCTAACGATAGGCTTCTATTACGTGTTATTTCGGTCAATGGCCCTGTGGCCTTATTGTGTAAGCTCCATTGACATCCTTCTGTAGGGTTACTAAATACAAGAGACCGAACCCTTTTAGATGCCTACACGTTCTATACAGTTGACGACACGTGGCGAAATTACCAAACACTCAATGGCAAACCCGTATAGTCAGTTCAAAAATTAGAAAAAACAATATCTTTTGTCTCAGAGTCATTATATAATTAGATAGAGCGTAGTTACTTTTACAACGTATGATTATGAGACATGTCAGCATGTTTCATTGTTATATTTAAATAGATTACAAATTAAATGGAAAATAAAATGATAAGGTAAGCGGACAATGGAGTAGGTGGATCTTTTATATGGTAAGATAACACCGCCGCACAAGGACAACCGCGTCACAGTCCGCCCATTGGTTATGTTGCCGGCTTTTTAAGCCACTTAAACGTTATTATAAGGGCCGCCGATATCCTCAGTCAATCAGCGAAACACAGCAGAAGTATCGTTTCAAATACAACTACCATTTCACGTTGAGTTTTCTGTGAGCCCGTGGTATCACTTCGGACGAGCCGGAAAAATTATTAATATAATATAATTAAAAATTTTAACAATATATATAGCTATTAAAAATATTTTTACTCTTAGAGGTAGAGTTTCGTATTCAGCGCTCATGTATATAATCTATTATTTCAATCTATGACGAAACAATAGAAATTTGCACGTCACATTATACCATTTTGTAGAATTTTATCAATAGTTGGAACACGCGGCACTGTTTGGTCTAGGCATTCATTCGTGTGTTGACCGGGCGATTCACCTTGAGACCGCACCTTATTACCCCACCAAGCGAGGTGTACCTCCATTTTGTAGAGAAAGAAATAAGTTGTAGACTTCGAAATTTGATCGCATTATACAGTTTCGTACAACCGAAGACCGGTCCAGTGCTGTGGGTGAGCACGATGTGGAATGCACGGGGACCGTCCCATTCGACATCGTTTGAAATTGTATGCGTCGGTAATCGACACATCCGAGACCCTTCGAGAACTTTTACAACTTTAGCTAGGAATAAAGATCCACGTGAGACTCAAGGTAGTAGACAAAACCTTGCCTAAATCCATTAGTAAAAGAGTGAAACTACCATAATTTATGGTTAGTAAATAGTATATTTCCTGTCCATGGTATGCTCAATCGTGGGCGAGTTTTTTTTATCAAAACGTGTAGCCTAAAATTACATATAATCATAGACTACAATATAATAGGCAGAATATAATAACATAAGCTGTGTGGTAATAAAATTAACATATTTTTAAATAAAAGGTTGTCTTAGTTGCTAAGACCGAATCAGAACGTTAATAAAATATAACCTCATACAATTTATATCAGATATCATGTTACAATTTAAAAAAAAATGTGTGTTAAATGCAATATCCAGTTTATATAATATACCGCTTCAATATTCTAGCTAGCTGTTTTATTTTAAGCTGTTTTATTTTAATTTTAGAAGATTGGCCCTTGCCAATGTAAACGGGTGTAATTAAAAATAATTAGTACTAATATTTCATAGTCTATTCTTTTTATGGGTCAGTTGAATTACACCTACGAAGCGAAATGCCACATAAAAAGTTCCTTAGGTAGTTGCTATAAATCAGGACGCTATCTTTGGTTGGAATGTAAAGCCGCTTAATAGCTTTTTTAATTCTAATCCTAGCCTGATTTATTACATCAAAATAAATCTTATATCACAGAGTGAATATATTAATAGGCCCACGCAGAATCGGCCTATCTATTAGGAACGCCCACTGCACGTACATCTATTTGTTTTCGTCGCAGTCCCCAGCGCGAAGACCCCGATGTTAACGGGCCGCCCCAATTCGGGAACCAAAATAACCCGTACGTGTCCCACTTACGGCGGTCTCCTGCGCCCGCGGCACTCGGGATTTTTTGCTCCTCGGATCTTAACCCCGTGTTAGTGACCTCGAAAGCCTTTTTGTGTACTAACTTCCTCCTTATGCATTCGAGTGGTATTAAAATTTCATTCGCGTGCCGCATCGCTTCAATCACATAGGAAATTTACGAATGACGTAATTATTGTATTTTTTTGGGTCATTGTATGACATTGACAACGCTTTTTGTCGTATATGGGTAATTATTTTGCTGAATATTTTATCGTTGTGGGGAAATGGAAAAAATAATATGTTTTGGGTTATTGTACTCCCGGAATTCAAGACAATGTTTTGCTTTAACACTAAATTTTATAATCATAAAGTTAACGCTACGAGTAAACCAGGTATTTATTTTTTCGTATAACACACCTATATAATACAGATCCCTCTATACAAACATACGACAACGACGCCAATAATAAGGTACATCCTATTCCGGGCAGTGGAACGCCTAGAGCCGTTATCTGTGTACGTATGTATGGTAGCCAAATATCAGTGACGGACGGGGTAAATGACCGCGCATCGAGCACCTGCAATCGCGTCGACTGTTGACACAAGCAAGAAACTAATGTGACGTACGAAGTGATAATGAATGCTTGCTATCTTCAATGCAAGCCTCCTCTGTTTAGAATTTATTATGAACGTTCAGTAAAAAAACATTTCAGTAATTTCAGTTGTTAAAAAAAATACATGTTTTAATAATCTTCAATATAATTTCAGTGCAGCTCTATTTTTTGATTATTTTATTCATATTTGATCAATTAGGTATTCTGAAAGTATATCCTGAGAATGTAAATAGTATATTTAATACAGAAATTAAATATTTGGCAGTAGAACTTTCTATCACGTAAATATTCTGTTAAATTCAAATGATTATCAGTGCAATGCTAATTTATGATTAATTTATTGATATTTGAATAGTTTTGTATTCTTCAATTATAGACTGAGAATCTAATAAAACAGATATTATATATTTCGTGGAAAATTTACTTTATTTGATGTGAAAGAAACAAGGTAGCATGAAGTTTGTATAAAGAAACTATTATGTAAATTATATTCAAAAGAAGGTATTGCATTTAATTTACATATAAATAACAAATTTATTATACATTAAATAAAATAATTCAATATTAGATTGTATGAGAAAACTTGTTTGGTTTGATAAATTAGCTTTTAAATTAAATATTTAATATATAAATCGATTTAATACTCTGATGAGCCCACGCAAATTTATCGGCTCGAATAAATCAAAGAACAACAAGATGGAATATGTATATTAGATCTTTGTTGTACTTTGAATCTGAAAATTTTAGTTGTTTTCTAAATACTTATAAATTCCTATAATTATTACTAAAATTATTCAAAACTAATTGACATTTTTAGTTTGGCTAAATTAAACAATCTTTGGTAACATTAACATATAATGTCAAAAAAATAAGAATCGGACAAGCTGGATTTAGTATCGAGAGAAACGATATGAGTTTATCATAAGTCTATTTTTTATGGTATATTGGACAACAGAGTAGGTGAGTATCCTATATGGTAAGAGAATACCACTGCCCATCGAAAACCGCGCCACAGTCCGCGCTTTGATTGTGTTGTCTGCTTTTTACGCCACTTAGCGGCCTCCGGTATCCTCACTTATACAGCGAAAGAAAGTAGAAGTAACATTTTAAGTACAGATACCATTTTACGCTGAATTAATATTTAGAATAGTTAAAATTTTGCATAGTGAAAAGAATGATATCATGTTACCAGAGGACAGATAAAAGTTTAAACAGATTTATTACGAGGCGATGTTTCTCGCGAATCGGGGCCACAGCCTTGTCCTGATTCTTAAAAATTGGCACATTTTTTTTCTATTCTCTACATCACGGCCGAGGTGCGGTAAACTTTTGAACATGATATGTCAGCATTTGTTATAATTTTAAGAGTGGGCATTAGGCATACTCAAGCTTATTTTTATGTACTCACGGCATTTTTTAAACTCTAACATTGACTAAAGCCTTTGTTATAGATTGCCAAATAATTTATAAGGTAAATGAAGAATTTTTTGATGGCTTATCGAAAATAAAAGTTTTATGTACAATTAATAATTACCATAATAATCGCCAGAGAGCGCGATTTATATACAATCAAACATATATTTATTCACATACTATGAAATATTTGATCACTTGTGAACATCATTTAGTTTAAATTCACAGAACATTGAGAGCAGACAAGAACCTCTGTCGGGTAAGCATTTTTCCCGATTATTTCATTATACTTACTTAGTAATAATAATATAACTAAATAAATAAATATATAATACTTAATATACGATTGAAACTTAATAAATATTGTACATCGCCTGGGATTTTGTGGAAACAGAAGGACAGAAGTACACACAGAGGTAATTTCAAAATAGCACATCTTGGGGACCATCAAAAAAGGCCGCTGACGCAGCCACGACGCAGAAAAGGCTGCGGTTGAAAATGGGCAGAGGACCGCTTATTTTGTATGAGCCTCCTGTTTTCCTGATAGTTTTGAACAGAGGCCTAACATATGCATCGTCCGTCGCTGACAATAGGCTACAGATTATAACTTATTGATATTGTTAACAGACGATGCAGTGTCGCGTCGTGACTGTAATGATGCCAGCTATTTACTTACAGGAAATTCTAACCAGTAATACATATTTTGTATGTAAAATATAATCTTATGGTGACTTCTTTGTCTTTAACTTACGTTTTTCGGCAATATTTTAAGCATTTAAAGTAGTCTAATTACATAGAATATAGAAATTAATATATTTTCTTTGTTTATCTTACCTTTTTTTTTTATTTCGCAGTAGATATGCATAAAATTTACGATTTTTTCGGCAACGTGGCTCAGCAAAGGCACATTCCTAAGAATGTGCAAAGGCAGACGACTGCTTGTCCTAGTTTAGCCTCTTACTCGTTTGACTCCATTTTCATAAAAAAAAAACTAAGGTAAAAAATGAAAATATTTGCTATAAACAAGGAAATTTTTATTGTCTTTTTTTATAAGCAAAGTAGATTTAAAGGAAATCCCGTAATCCCTTACGAGGCTTGGGACATTGATAATTTTCTGTGTTTCACTGATTATTCTTTATCTCTCTTCCCTACTTATTGCGTGCGTTATGACAGAAAGCCTTATATATCCTGTAAATCTCTCGTCTTAAATATTCTTTTTCAGTTTTGTTGGTAAAACTTGACATAATTGTTTAAGAAACGATCTGATATAGCAAAGTTTATGATTAAATATATTAACAAAAAAGAAGCTTCGATTTTGTTTCATCAAGCTTCAAACCGGCGCATTTCACGGGCCTTCTATATCCTCACTCACTCAGATAAATCGTACAAGTACCTACTATTTCAGACTGTTATTATGTGAAGCCGTGTTATCAGTTCAAGTCGCTCAATTAGTCGTCAGCATAGAGCTCCCTCGATCTAACAAAGGTCGCGGGTAACCGCTGGATCCACATCGCTCAAGATCGCAGCAGGTGGGCGTCTTTGAGGGAGGCCTATGTCCAGCAGTGGACTTG
>DWCF01000419.1:0-47414 GCA_018230265.1 Delias oraia
ATCGTCTGTAGATTGGTTTTTTTTTATTATATAGCGGACAACGACGCTGGTTGGTCTCCTATATGGTAAGATCCACAGTCCGTGGATCCTCACTCACTCTGCGAAACAAGTACAAGTACTGTTTCACGCTGAGTATTCTGTGAACCCGTGGTAGCCCGATACCTCAAGCTGCTTGGTCCACTTTTAAAACCTACGAGGTTCTACACTTAAGTTTTTGAAAGGGCCTAAAATGAAATCTAAATCCAATTCTTTGTTTGAATGAATAGTCAAAGGTTTTAAAAAAATTGCGTTCTGAATTACAAGAGATTATACAAATCTAGTTTAAAAAATTATTATAACTTACCAAATGTGTGAAGGCAGATGTAAAAAGTATTGTAAAAGCTGTACTTTATAGCATCCCAATTAAATCGGTAGCGTGTAAATAGGTACTTTACAGTGAACTCTCCTGTTTAACAAATATCAAATTTACATTTAAAGTTTCTTTTTGGAGTAGTGAACTTTATTTAGATATCGAAAAAGAGCGAAAATTTTTGGGTTTACTGATTTTATTAGCAACTTTTCTGCATGATCATTAAGTATAATACACTGAAGAGATTGTTATATAAATAATGGATTTTGATTCTAATATTTCCACGTAAAAAGCAAAGCAAAAATAGTCTCTTCGCAGACGTTTGGTGACGTAGTAATTATCTAAATCTGTAATGATTTTAAATAAAATACGATATGAGTTCTTAAATGTTTGAAATCTTTGCATCATAGTGAAACATAAGTTCGTTTTATTCATAAAATAAAACTATATATCTCTTTGAAATGGTTACATGGTAATTTCACGACTTTCATGTTTTTTTTACGATTTTCTCTGTGAATACTGTACTTACCGTATTGTGGACCATATACAAATGCAATAGAGGCTAAAATCAATATAGACTTAGTTCTGCGGCGGTTTGGTCCTTTTTTAAAAACCACTTGTAATGTATCCTTCACATGGTTCAAATCAAAAAACGATTTAAGAAATTGACACACACCATTTGTTTCCTAAAACACATCGATAATTTAAAGCTTACAACAGAACATAAATGGTGTACAGATAGGAATATAAAAACATACTTTTCCAGTTTTCACTTTGGCTCGCTCCGGATCTTTCATGTAGAAGAAGCCATGGCACAGACTAAAAATATAAAGCAACGAGCTGAAAGAAAATACTCCGTAATATCCAAAATGTTTTAATATTACGCCACTTAATGCATGACCAATAGGAGAGCCAGCCGTCAGACATAAATTGGCAACACCGACTCTAAAAGTTCTCGATTCCTCGCTAGATATTTCACTGATATAACTAAAAGCACCCATATAAGTAGCAATCCAGCCGCCAGTTATCGCTGGGAAGAATGCCTCAAAAAACATCGTAACTTGAACAGGCAATTCGTAGAAGTAATATGTATTTATAATATTGCTTATACACATAAGCAAATCACCGATAATCGGTAAAAGTACACATATTTTCCTCTTTCCCGTTCTGTCGCTCCACGCGCCTAAGAATAAAATCAAAAAACTGGGTACGGCTGTTAATAGTAAGTTCTTCCATACTTCCATAGATGACACTAGTCTCTGAACCTCGAGCTCCTCTGTTATGTAAGAACCTTCTCTGGCAATCAACGCATTGCAAACTTCATCGCCAAAATTAAGATTAACACGGCACGCTTTGTCTAGGTTAAGATTCTGTGTGGCGAGCCGGGAGAGTGATCCTGGGATGACGTAAGATATTAAAACTGGTTCAAGAGTTATATTCTCACGTATACAGGAAATTCTTTCCCGCAACGATTTTTTAACTTCCTTCTGCGGTTTTAGAGGTGTCTCTTCTGCGGACATCTTTGTTAAGACTAGAGCATTGTTACTGACAACTTTATTACTGCATGTAACTCAAACTATTTTTGTACAGTCAATATTTGTGACAAATGACGGTATACAAACGAGGTACGCTATCTTTGTTCAAACATTTAGCTCTATAATAAATTCAATTAATTTTTAAGTTTTCATATTTTATAAATAACAGGTTATCATCATCATTAAGACAATTACAAACGTAATTCAAAGTATTTCTGACATATAATTAAAATGTGCTAAAATTGTTTCGCCATCTTTAGCCAGGAGAAGATTAAAAGATGTAAAATGCTCATAGCCATATTCTGTTGTATGCGTAAATGGAAATTTTTCACTTATCTTGTCAAATTATTGATCTTTATTATTAAAACTTGTAATTGTTATTCCCATTATAAAGAAATAAGGTGTGTGGGACCTAACCAAACGGAAATGACTAAAATTTAAGCTTTAATAGCCTTTTTTTGTTTATTTCTATCAAATCAATATTTTATTTATAAATTAAGTTTCTTGTTTCCACAGATTGCTAAACCTTGGTTGATGTATAAGTCGCGGGAACCGTTTAGCCACGGATACGTTATTTGCAAATAAATTGAAGTATATTTTAATTGCAATAGCATTGCTCTTAGTTATGAAATATCAGTATGGAACAAAAGTAAATGAAAAAAAAATCCATTATTTATTTAATAGACTTCGTCAGAATGCACTAGGTTTGAGCAACGAAATACACCACATTATTTACAATACTATAACTGATAACAAAACATCTATCAAATAAATTAACTTTAATAATCTTCCATATCTTATATAATATTGTCTACATAATAAATTAAACATATTAACGACACAGTAATTATATTATTTCATATCAATTTATTCGTACAGTTAGGCTGCATAATCACTAATATTGTGTAAAAATTATTCGAGTCATCATAAGTGCTAGGAAGATGATGTGATTTTATTGAAGGATTTTTTACAGCTCTCAGCTACTGCTGCTCTTGAAAGAATACAATAACACTATGAAATAAATAAAATACACACATATATGCAGTATTTAAGAGTGATGAGAAATTAATCAAATAGTGTCATACATGTCAGTAGCATTGGCATACAAACGACATAACCTCAGATTCTGATCCGTCTTTGAAAACAGAGATTTGAGTCCGTTAATGTTTTCGATCTTGAATTAAACAAACCTATGGTATGTTTAAAATACCACCTAAGCCAATTTAATAATGCCATACATTTTATGAAGTTATTTTTGTGATCTTTGGCCGTATATAATAAGATTAGATTTAATAAAAATAACTTAAGTAACGATTAATAAATTTTCAGCTTAGTCTTCTGACTTATTAATTAAATTTAAACCATATTACTATTCACCTAAGTCCCTTAGTAGCCACCGAATAGTGCAAGAATCAATCAATTCATTCCTTTAATCATTAATTTATAATAGGATATTTATCAACGGAATATTCTCAATTTTGTTTGTATTTTATACTAAACACAAACAAGATACTGGCAATTAAATACATCTCAACCTCTTTAATAAGTTATACCATACATATAAATTTGAGGTTTATATTTCATTTTAAAGGTTTACTAGACTTAAGTTTAAAATCCAGTTTTATTTACAATCATGTATTCAATTTAATAAAGAAATTTATAAAGATTTTAAAGTTCTTTAACTTGATTAATCATTTAAATACCTATTTTAAAGAAAAACTCAGGTAAAAAGTTGCAATTAATAGGATCTTGGGCCTCGAGTTATAAAAAATTGTCAGCGATGATTTCATTATGGATAATGAGACTAAAAAACAATATTTGTCATGGAGTTCTATTTGGAGTTTTCCAATATAGAATTGTTTCCAATTCAAGGTCTTGAAAAAGTACAATTTATTTTATTGTAATACAAGTATTTTTCTTATGGGACAAATATTTTATCGTAATTTTGATGTTTACGACAATAATTACACTTTGTCCGTCTACAAACATATTGAACTTGGATTTCAATATGCTACGAGGACTTGAAGAAATTATTAAATTCGTCACCTCATCTACCAAGAGTTTATCAATATATTCAAATTATATTAAGATACAAGTTTATCATTGATGAAATTTGTCAACTCCTAGCGGTGCAATTTTTGAAATAGTTATATAGCTATATTATAATACCAAACTACATAGGTACAATCATTATGATACATAAAGTAAACGCCACTCAAACATTGTCACGGTTCGTTTGATTTTTTTAACGAATCAGTATCCGTTACGCATATTTTCTCCAAAATTTATCCAATCTCATACATATGTAACTACATTTTTAAACAGTCCATCTACATTTTTCATTATATTTATATATTATTACAATTGTTATATACAAGATTATTTACATATAAAATTGAGTGATTAATAAAGCGCAACAAGTCATCACTAAATCGTGATTTCGAAAGAACGTAGTTAGCTTTTGACTATTCTCAATGAATTGGAAGATTTTTGCGAATTAGTAGACTGTAAATATTAATGTCTATATACTACGTAAATTAGAGCACATATAATAAATTATTAAGTGTGACCTCTAAAAGAATTAGTGATGGGTTGCCAGGAGATTCGATTCAGGAAGCAGCTTGTACAAAATGCCCTCTTGAATAAATTATTGTAAAGTATAAATGAAGTATATATTTTGTATAGAATAATTCTTATTTCTACATTACGTATACAATATAAAAACATGAACATAGTTAAATTTCAGAGCAGATTCGTTGTTCAAGGAATAATTGAAAGATGATAATTGTTTTAGTATTTTTTCACCTAACTTAGTTCTAAGTCTTTCATTTAAATTTGTAAAATGAAATTATTAGTAAAACGTATGAAATCTGTATACAAATAAACAAATATAAAACAATAATTCTAATTGTAAGAAGATTTAAATTACACAACCATTAGTTTGATACATATGTGTAGGCAGTAAGAATAAGGTATACATTATATTATATAAATGTTTGCAATAACAATTTATGCCATTAATTTATAAAATTTATAAAACAAAGATATTTTTTAAAAATTCTTTTATTTTCTATAACAAATAATTATAATAATTTAATATAGAATATATTTTTTCTTAAAATATCGTTTAAGATCAAAATAAATTATCAGTATTCAAGCAATAATAAATGATCAATAAAATTCCTAACCTTTCGAGCTATCTTATAGAAATATAAGATATATTGAAATATCTCATTACGTTTAAAAGAAACACTGAAAGAGATTTATCTAAATCGGAAATATTACGTCACCCTGTCAGATTTTGTGACTGCTTCTATTATATATTGTTGTTTTTTTTTATGTCACAGCGGACAACGGAGCAGGCGGATCTTCTATATTCTAGCAGAACACCGCCGCCCATGGGAAACCTCGCTATAGTCCGAGCCTTTGTTGTGTTGCCACCTTTTTACGCCGTTCAAGTGGCATTTTTAAGACCTCCGATATCCTCACTAACATTAAAAAATATAGGAGTAAAAAATAAACAAACCCGAAGTAATTACCGTACTCTCTTTAATGAGATGCTTTCCCGTACTTTCTAAAAGTATTTTACTAAGAATATTAATTTTATTTTTAGAGTTAGTACAAATTAAGCTTAAAAACAGCGGCAAGTACACAGTTTTCGAAATTGGAAGAACACAGAACCTACATACCTTGTATACCTATTACATTCTAATCTAATATCGTAATTTGGTATCGATTTTCTATTATTTATTTACAACGATACAAGTAAAAACGCTGGACATCATCGTAGGTTCCTGAAAAAGAAATAAATTTTAATATTTCATTGAAAAAGAGTTGAAATGATACGTATTTATACACATACATAGGAAATCAAATTATATAAAGTATATATCATATAATTCATATAAAATATATATCGGATCAATCACTTGTAAAAAATCTGCTTTATAAAGCACGAAAACTGTATTATTATACATTAAATTCACAATAACTTAGAGAGTTTGTGAGCTCTATACCGTTACTTTAGTGAGAGAAGGTTTTCAGCTAATGTCGTAAAAAGTAAATAGGCTTAAACTTTGCATACAGACGAGATAAAAGACAGTAAACTATGGACTACTATGGACATCACGTACTAAAGCTCTCCTGATCCGAACGTCGCATATATTCAAACTACTTCAAAAAATCTCTCATTTTCTGACTTATTTATGCAACATAAGAAAAAATAAAATTATAATTGGTAATTTTAAACTTAATTGGCATTGGAGGTGTCTATGAGCAACAGTCGAACCTTTTTTTTTGGTACGATTTCCCGTTGATGGCCAGAGAAGCCTTTATAGCCTAGACTCACGGGCGGGGTGAAAGCTCATGGGTTCGCCGATTAAGCAAGACTTAATTTCAAATAAGTCTATTGCCAGTGTATTAAATATTACATAACAATTACCTCAGCATAGAAGCGATGAATGCGCTCAATAAAATAAGAAGGCAGGAAGCCACCATTTCTGTAAAAAAAATATATATATAATATGGAACATACGGTGCTCACCCGTGACACAGCCATGCTGAAGCATATGCTGACGCACTAACACAGGCTCATAGAATACTCAACGTGAATAGTAGTGGTACTTGAAACGTTGCTTCTACTGTGTTTCGCTGAGTGAGTGAAGATATCGGACGCTCTTAAAAATGTCGCTTCAGTTGCGTAAAAAGCCGGCAACACAACCAATGCGCTGACTGTAATGCTGTGGTCCACTTGCAGTAGTGTTCTCTTGTCATATATATAAAATACCCACCGGCTCCGTTATCCGCGATACCATAAACACATACAGAATAAACATTTAGCAGTTATAAGCAGTTTTTACTTTTTGCCCGGTAAGTGCAAAAAACAAATATAATTTTTCAATTCTACTAACCCCGGGATTCAAACAAATATATATGTTATCACGATAGCTTAAAAGAGCGCTCGGCATCAATGTTCTAAATAAAAATTAAACAGAATCATGACAGCTAAGATATATAATAATAATGCCTTTGTGAAATTCGATTCTATTCGATGTAAAAGCAATATTCTCTTATCACAGCGCAAGGATTATTGTATCAATATTAAACAATAGATGTCCTCTAATATCCTTCCTGTGTCGAATCTATTGTCCATCTGATCAACTTTATTAAATCAGTATAAGGAAACATCTGCCGGTTTATATTAATATTGAACTGGTTTTTTCCTTTTGATATTATTTTAACCTTTTTGGAAAATAGAGGTCACGCGTAGGTTTTACATAAACGAGAATTTACAAGTTGCACGTATTTTTTTTTATAAAATAGCGGACCGCGCAGCACGTTGGTCTCCTATATGGTAAGAGAACGCCGCCACCCATCACCAACCGCGCCACAACCCTCTCTTTGCCTCCGATATCCTCACTCACACTTCGAAACACTGTACAAGTACCGTCTCACGTCGAGTATTCTGCTTTTAATTTTATTTTCATCACTTACTTTCTCTGTGAGGCTAACGTCCTATTATTAAAGAGAGAGGATTTCAGATAGGTACAATTCCTATGAATAGTTTGATATAAGTTTCCTAATATTTATTTACTTCTTTCGTGATAGATCGTCTAACTATACTGAAATATTTATTTTGTCAGTATGCATAGAAAAATATGGACGTAATACTTTTGAAATTGTGAACTTATTGAAGCATTGATATCGATAAACTGGCTAACTACCTCCGATGTATTCATTAATAACTTTTTGGTTATAGAGATTTATAACTGACAAGAATGTGTCTCGACTATCTCATTCGATAAAAATTTATCTTTTTATTATACATGTATTATTAGTCTCAAAGTATATAAAGCGCATATTTTAAGAAAAAGGGCTTTAATTTCAATTAATTTTCAGCAAAAGTTTTGCTTACACTGAATGCTGAAACGAACGTTTATGATAGAGTAAACAAAAAGGAATACGCAATAAATACCGTGTTATGTCTAAGCAAACATTGAGAGTATACACGCCGGCTGCGGCTTAACTTACGCAAATAAGTTTTAGGGGAACGGAATTGCCAGTTTGATTGCATATTATTTTGTAATAGAATATCATTGTAGGAAAGATTTAAACGAAGAATATAGTTTTACTGAGTTTTCCAGGGAATTTTTCCTGAAATTATTGTTTGCTTAGCTTATTCTGATACAATATTTATAAAATAACATCAACAAACCAATTTTTTTATTTACAATAATTAGTTATATATTTTCAGCAAAGGCTTAAAGAATCTAAAAACGGATTCAATTAATAAAAAACATCAAAGAAAATAACTAGACTGATTTATCATATTGTGGTAATAATAACCTAGTTTCTCTTGCCGTTCAAGCAGCATAAAAAGCCGTCATCACAACCAATGCGCGGATTGCGCGCGTAGTACATGTGTAGTCGTGTCATATTGTCTTCTATATCACAAAATCGTTATTTTTATGACCTATATAGCGTATCAGAAAAATCATTCCCAAATCTTACTATCGGACGCTTGCATACAGGAATAGGATACAGATGTGAAACGTCGGAAGTCAAACTTACTTTCTATAATACTGTTCTGAAAAAACTTAAATTTGTTATCATAGCAAATGAAAACGGCTCAAGAAGCAATTTTAAATCAAAATTAATTACTAAAGAATCATTTAATAAACGTAAATATTGAAGTAGGTAAAAGAAAAATTAGTCATTTTTCAAAATGAAAGTCAGGCCGTAAATGATCAAGAGGATCACAGTGGTTCTTTGCCTGTGGACACCGGCAGTTTCTGCTGAGCTGATCTTTTAGGGACAGCTTTACGTTTTTTCGAAGGTCCCCAAATCGTGTTTCTTTATAAATAGGCAGGCAGGTGATTCTACTGGGAGGTGGTGCGCCGCACAAAATGCTATAAAAACACTAAATTATGAGGCGTTCCTATTTATTTTGATTATCAAAAAATTGGTTTTACTTTTTTGTAGAAATAATAAAGACGACATCGTTTTTGGTAATCATGCCTGCTATTGAATATATATAAGAATTTTAGATAGACATACAATTCTCATACAATAAGAAGTTGTAATTGTTACATTTGATAAATTATTATTTCACAGCAACATCTTATAAAACCGGCATTATTTCACAAATTCATTGAAATGAAAACACGCCGTGAAAGTGCAAAACCACACCCATAACTCACATCCAATTTGCATTCACACTTGTAACAAACGCTGAACATTATTACTTTTTATTTGTGCGGAGGCGAATTTCGCTGCTTCAAAGCCCATAAATTAGCTGGAACAATACACGTTGGATAAATCCGTGTCACATAAGAATGCTGCATTAGGCGAGGTTAACCCCTGGGGGTGAGGGTTGAAGGGGTACGTGGGTACTGGCATGCGAACGTTATTGCCTTGTATTATTTATGTGCTTAAAGTTAGTAATTGCGCGTCATTCACCTTTATTGAGTAACTATAAGAAAACAATTGCCCTTAGTTTTGTGAAAGTGTAAAATTGTAATAAGTTAATTATAAATTACGCATTATTTTGATAACACAGCAAGCGAAGCTAAACGTAATTGAAAAGATTATAAAATATTAATACACCAGCATATTGGTCAATAATAAAAACTAGAGCCATTAGTATAACACTCGTGAAACAATTATTGCAAAATTTATATCCACAATGTTAAATTGAATTAAAACATAGCGATACAAGAGTAATTTTCATAAAAACTCATGAAGACATCTAAGTGGAAGTCTCAGACACAGTATAGTTATTGAAAGTGGAACGGAGATTCTAAAGCAGCCAGCTCATTTTAATCGAATAATTAGTTTAGATAATTTTAATTTAAATATATGTATTATGCATTGAAATACCTACACATAAAGAGAAAGCTTATACTAGAATTGTAAATATAGGCAGTGGTAAATGGCAAGACCCCAAAAACAGTAGAAGAAGGCGTGGTTGTCCATAGACGGTGGTGACTTCTTACCATTTAGGAGATCCGCGAATCTATATAAAACTTGTATACTATATACAAAAATAAGAATGTTTATGTAAAGTTGTTTGACTTTAAATTACATTTTCATCCGTGGGAGAGCCATGCTGAAGCATATGCTGACGCATTAATTGGACCGCCTCGTCGATAGTGATACCACGGACTCACAGAATATTCAGCGTGAAATGGTACTTGTACTGTGTTTCGCAGAGTGAGTGATCGGAGGGCCTTAAAATGTCGCTTAAGTGGTGTAAAAAGCCTGCAACACAACCGATAAGTGATTGTGGTGTGGTTTTCCATGAGCGGCGGTTCTGTTACCACATAGGAGACCCACCTGATCCATTGTCCGCTATATTAAAAAAAAGTAAATAAAATGTCTAAATATCTCTACTGTTTCTGAAGCTGCGCTCGGATGAAAGCTAAAACAACCCGGACATTATCCAGTATAATAATTATGTTAAGTGACTTTTAAGTTATAGCCATCAGGCCCACCCCACTTCCTTGTAAAATCAGTGGTGTAATTTATCCTTTTCATGTAATCCCTTATTGAGTTAAAGATTTAATAATATTATTTCTTATATAGTAAGATGAGAAACTATATCTTCTTATATTATTAATCCTATAGTTTTCTTTATTCTATAGCGGAGAACAGAGCAGTCACCTGCTCTGTTCTCCTTTATGGTAAGAGACCACCGCCGCCCATGAACAACGACGCCTCAGTCCGCGCATTGGTTATGTTACCGGCTTTTAACGCCACTTAAGCCGTACTTTTAATGACTTCCGATATCCTCACTCACTCTGTGAAACTTACTAGAAGTACAGTTTCATGCTGAGTATTCTGTGAACTCATGCTATCACTTCGGACGAGTCGGTCCAATTAATATGTCAACATGAGCTTCATCGTGGCTTTTCCACGGGGAAGAAAAACAAACTTTTGTTATATATCAAATATTGCTTAGATTTCATAGATTATAGCATATAAAAGTGTTTAAAAAAAGTATATTAATGTTTTAGAATAATTATGTTTTGTTTTTCTCCTTTGTTTCGTCTATAGCGGTATTAAACAAGAACTTAATCAAACGTTTTAATATAAAATAGTTGAAAACCATAGCAAAATAACACTCAAGAAAATTTTACAGTTCCAATTGTTTCCATTGTCTAAAAGTGTTTCCCTACACCAAATAAATTAACTTTCGCTCGCCATTTGGCGGTCTACTCGCTACATAAAAGTTGATAAAATTTCAGACCATAATAGCAAAGTTACAATATATTTTATAGGGCCGTTGTGTAAACGGCATGCCAAGAACCGCTCACTTTAAACATGTTGCATAATTTTTCATTTATTTTACATGTAATTTATTTTATTTCAAGTTATAAATACATATAATGTAAGTTAGATGTTTTGATAGACAGTGAAAATGTACGTGCGACTTCCGAAACCTTTCAATGTGTTGGAAATGAACTATGCTCGGATATATGTTAATACACTAATTGGACCGGTTTGTCCAAAATAACAATACGGGATCACAAAATATTAGCGAGCATAATAGTATAGTACATAGTAGAGAAAATAGTAGCCAATTTTGCTGAGTGGGTGAGGATATCAGCTCACGTGGCGTAAAAAATTGGTAACAAAACCAAAGCGTAGATTGCAACGTAGTTGTCTACGAACAGCGGTGATCTTGGTTCCCTGTTGTCTGCTATTTAGTAAAATAATTAAAATTATAATAAAAACAAGTGTCGCTACCATATAACGATAAGTCCTAAGCTATTGAGAAAACGCATTTCAACGGCTAATTCTGTGCATTAATGAAATGGAACTTTAAAGTGTCGATTTAGTGGATCGAGTCCGATGTTAAGACGAGAAATCAAAGCGAGTCACACATTAATGTCCAATAACTGCGGCTATAACAGAAGTAAGCTCGCAATTTGGCACGGGACGCGTTGTGCGTGTAAAAAACAAGTGATTCTACGCTTTAGTGCCCTGCCACGCTGGCTCCCTTCCATTTCCATTAGCAAATGTTTAGCCAAAGTGTTTCCAACTTGGACCCATTAGATCCGCTATTTCCTTTTTGTCTCTGCCCCTAACTAACTTTTTTTCATTACACTCTGTTAACGCTAAGTGTTTTTTTCCGATGCAACATCCCCAAGATTTATGATGCCTGTTATACTTTTGTTAATATTCCGGAACACTGTTTGGCTGCAGACCTGCGGAATAAATTTCTACGAAATGGGGTTATCACACATTTTCACATCTTCCAACTTAGTTTTATGGAATGAAAAAGTTGGCGATTTATGTAGTCGCTACAAATTGTGTGCGCTCTGTTTGGTTTGGACGTATTGCTCTCGTAAGCCGGGTACAATACTTAAGGTGATCTACGGAGATGTTTCACTCACAACTCTTCTACTGGAACAGATCTAAGCTTCTGTTGCACAATATTATATCTCGGTGAATCGTAGAAAGTACATAAACAAAAGTATTGCAATTTATCTTTCCATATACGACCATTTTTATACACAACACGGGAAACAGAAATTATATTAGTATTAGCTAAAATTATTTCACTTTCATATAAACATAGGATGTAAGAGGATAATCAATAAGTAATTAATAAGTAACAAAAGATTTCGAAATTAAATTTCTATAGAAATTACCATTGTTTTCATATTATAAAGAATGTATTATAAAGTATGGTCCCTGTTTTATTAACTTTCTAACCTCGACTAATAAGTCAATTGATACTAATTATTACTGCCGCGCTGTCTTTAATAATAAAATAATAAAAGATTACGTTATTTAGGTATTCATTTCATTTAGGTTTTATTATACAATATGTTCTTGTTTAATCAGTTTTAATACAGTATAATATTTACTGTATTCTTAGTCGAATAACGCTAGTGTCTTCCTCATACCGATCATTGCAAATATAAAAAAAATTTTCGTGACATAGTCGAGAGATCTCATAATTAATGTAACAAATTGTATCAGAGTCTCAATAATGCCTCAAAGCTCGAATCGCAGATTAAGACACCCATACACGTGTCGGCGTGCAATTAGACTTCGGTTAATCTTTGTAAGGTGGAAGCCCCGACATGAGGACGTGTTTATGGTAATTCCATGAAGATTTCGAAGATATTATGTGTGTTTTAGGATTATCATCCTTTCCTCTGGAATATATTGACTTTATATGATAGCTGTGGAATTCTCATCATATGACATCTTTCACATTGATTTAAATTATTTGTTAGTAAAAATTTGTTGATAGGTACTATTGTGGGTACAAAGTTTATAACCGAGTTCTCTTGTATTCTGAGTCTTCGAATACTTCTGACTTCAGATAGCTTATAAGACAGTTCAGCTATGAGACTCTTAAAATTTTTAACTTAAAACAAATTCTTGCACGAGTTAAACTTAAGTGAGAGTTCAAGTATGTTAACTAAATTAAGTTACATTAAAGTTGCAACAGGTGAACTTTGCGATATATTTAATAAAGTCTCGTCCTATTTCAAAGATAATTTTACTTTACATTTGTAGGATAGTAATTATAAAATCAACATTTTAATTCTCTATGTTATTCAAAGCAAATAAACAATACTCTTAATTTTTATACAGTAATTCTTGATATATAATTATGAATAACTTATACACTGCTGTCCTATTTTTGTCTTATTTTCCAATTAACTTATGAAAAGAATAGTTTCTCTTAAGAAAATATATTATAAATTGTCTTTCAAATGCTTTAAAAATCCATTAATAACAGATAAACTAATGATATTAAATTTTGCACCCGTGGGAGAGCCATGTTGAAGCAAAATGCCGACGCACTAATTGAGCCGGCTCGTGATGTCATGGGCTCACAGAATACTCAGCGTGAAACGGTATTTGTACTGTGTTTGCAGAGTAAGTGAGGATATCGGTAGCCCTTAACAATGCCGTTTAAGCGGCGCAAAAATCCGGCAATACAAACATGCACGGAGAGTGGCGCGGTTGTCCATGGGCGACGGTGTTCTGTTACTATATAGCAGACCCACCTGCTCCGTTATCCACTATAGCATATTAAGAGTAGAATTATTAATATAAACTGGTAATTGGTCAGTAAACGAACCAAGTTACAAATATATAAAAACTAAATACATATAAAACTTATTTTTTAACTTACTCTACCTTTTAAATAACTAAATAAAGAATCAAAAATGTTTACTGTACCAAAGTACTGAATAAATTATCAATATTGTTAATATTAAATGCAAATCAAGGTTTAGCTCACGGCAAAGTTGCAAGGTTTATGGCGGCGTGAAAAAGTGGAAAACATTATAATTCAAGAGGCTGTGATCAGGTGCTACTAACTGCCTTGATTTACTTCCTTACGCTGCTTTTGTTTTCATATTGTGCCGTTTGAAATATAACCGTTCAATTAGCGTGCAAATTAAGTTGTAAATTACCTTTTTATTGGATTTTTTTATGTAAATGAATTTAGTTTTACGTAGGTATTTATGGAATTCCGTGGGAGAGCAAAACTGAATCATATTCTATCGCACTAATTGCGTTGGCTAGTCTATAGTTTAAACAGGTATATATTTATAATAGTTCTTGTATAGTGATTCGTTTGGTGAGGATAAAAGAGACCCAGAAATGCGTATATTGGGCCAGTCTCACCATCAAGGCCCACCTGCCTCATTGTCAGTTATGTAATAAGAATTACAAGTAATTATTCGCCAGAACAAAGAAAACATATTTTAATGAAATAGGCACCTAACGTAAAGTTATTTTATAAATTTTTTCCTTATTTCCTTTTCAAGTATCAGCGAATTGATATTAATAAATTAAAAGAACATATTTGAAGGCAACTTAATATATTATATCAAGGATTCATTATTAAAATTAAAAGTACACTTAATCCACGCGAAGCGAGTGCCAACACGTCGTTACCTAGTAGACTACTTATTACTTTATGCATATTAGAAAATGAAGGGTAATTCATCTGATGAAGTGAAAGTCACGATTCCATGAATCGATGTTTGGTTTCCATTAGCACTTTAAAATTGAGACGTAAGGAAAATCTTCACAACTCCAATATAGAATCTTTGTAACAAGAAATAGCTTTAGAAAATTTATATACTTTTTCATTTTTAAAAACCAAATCAATCACTACTTGATAACATTAAAACTTGAGAATAATTATAAACAATACATTTATAAAATTCAATTTTATCTTTGTCTATGGTTGACAAAATCTGCCCTCCGCTATGTCTGGTAGGCATACAGCCAAGTACTCTCCCATTTTTTATTTACCTCTATCAATAATATTTGTATTTATTGTATTCTTTTTATAATAATTAAGATACTAGCGAGTAAAGAATAGGTAAGTTAATATAATTTTTTTATATTTTTCATTGACTATTCGAATATAATAATATTTCGGTGGAAACTAATTTTTTCTCAATTGAAACTATTGCTTGCCAAAAAGTCACGTTTAGCTAAAAGTGAGATATTTACAATATAGCAGAAAATTCATATTAAATACTGCTATTTAGTATCTCTAATAAATTTAATCATGAATAATAAATGTATATTACATGATAATCGTAAGCCAATGTAAAAAGAAAGCCTTAAAACAGGCGACGCATGTACGTTGTAGGTAATTTGACAACGAAATAAAAAATGAACTCAAATTCCTATCTTCTCGAACCCTCGAAGCGTCTAATTCAACAGATTCCAATGCAGTGACAAATGTTAGATTTTTTCGTCCCCTTATACGAGAGAGATGTTTTATGTGGCTCGAAAAGGCGCGGTTAACACCTATTTCTAGCTTAGTTTAATTTAAGTATTAAAGTAAATATAATATAAATTTTACAAGTATGTAATAACTATATTTTAAATTTGTTGTAAATGAGTGAGGATATCGGAGGTCCTTAAAATAGCAGTTTCAGCGGCATAAAAAGCCAGCAACAAAACCAATGCGCGGACTGTGGAATGGTTGGTTATGGGCGGCAGTGTTCTCCTAACATATAGTAGACCCACATGCAGCGTTGTTCGCTATACAATAATAAATAATATAAAACCCGATCCATGCAGCTAAGCGACACGCTCGCTTCTTTCGTGGTGAAACCTTAAGTCCTAACAAAAACCAGTCTAAGCGGAAATTCAAATTGAACGACAATAAGATTGACGGGCCAGCCAGATAGGACCCGTTTCATTTGAAGCTTTTATATACGGCTTAAAAAACATATTACTTTATCCATTTCTTTGGCGAAACAAAAGTGATATGTGTTTTATTGTATGCAAATCTTGGGAAACAGTAAAAGATCGCCAATAGTTCTTGCCTTTCAATATTTATTGCTACAGCTTAGAGATATAGCTTGTCTTCGCGAAAATACATTATAACCCAATACAAAACGAAGAATATAGCAACATGTTGGGATTCTTAGTACACAAAATGATGTTTTATTTATATATAACTTCTTTTATAAAGATAACCGGTTAGGTCAAAAAGCCTCCTTAACTATGTATTTAGTTACGCTGTTGTACTAGAACTTAATATTCTATCACTATCTCGCTAAAATGTATTTCTTATTGTAAAAATGAGATATAACATTCTTACAATAACGCTGATTGGAGTATATAGTTGTGTATTACATATTTGTGAATAATTTGAAACATTAAGATAAATGTAACAGTAATATCCCGATTTTTTTTAAATTAAATAGTGGATAAAGGACCAGGCGGGTCTTCTATATGCTAAGAGAACACAACCGCCCATGGACAACCGCGCCACAATCCGTGAGTTGATTATGTTGCCTGATTTTTACGCCACTAAAGCGGTATTTATAAGAGCCTGCGATATCCTCACTCACTCAGTGAAATACTGTAGAAGCATTGCTTCGAATAAAATTACCATTGAGTATTCTGTGAGCCCGTGGTATCACTTTACTCGAGCCGGCCTAATATCTGCGTTAACATATGCTCCAACATGGCTCTCCCACGGGGAAAAAAATTTGACTCAGTCTCCTAAATTAGAGTTATTAATTTAAAACTTATTAAAAAAGTCTGAATTGTATATTGAAGGAAAAAATTATATCGCTCATTGAAGAAAACGCTTCGGAATATTAATTTTGATTAAGTTTATATATATGATAATAATAGAGTATGTAGATAAAATAACTACATAATATTTATATAATACGCTGTAACTGTTTCATAAATTTAAATTAAAGTTAGTGTATTGTATTAATTTATTTCTTTTATATATTTTATTATAATTTCATGTGTGGAAGAGCCATTCTGATATACAAATTGGGCCGGCTCTTTCGAAATGATACCACGGCGACACATAATACTCAGTACGGTATTTGTACTATTATACGTGTGTATTTCGCTGAATGAGTGAGAATATCATAGGCTCTTGAAATTATATCGCTTTAGCGATGTAAAAAGCCGGCAATGCTACCAAAGCACGGACTATAGCGCGATTGTCCATGGGCAGCGGTGTTTTTTAGCATGTAGGAGACCCACTTCCTACGTTGACCGTTCTATCATAAAAATAGTACCTCAAAGTTAATCTTATTAAATAAGTATGGCATTAAATAATTGTTTTGTTTAAAGAATTTCATAATTTTATTTCCTTCTATCCAACCCTTATATTAAAACTGCATTGAATGTGATTTAAAAAGCCATGATGTAGCTCAAATAATTCAAATTTGGAACAGAATTGAAATTTTTAAGGAAAACAATTTAAACACTTCATCGTTCTCAGCTAATGGAGTCTAAATCAACATTATTTTTAAATGAAAGCCGTAGTTTGATTGATTACGTTGTCTTCATAAAATCCTAAGTCAACATCCATTAGTAGTCGATTTAAGATTGAATTAAAAATAAATACACTTGCCCCACGTGCGTAAACGGTGAAGGAAAATTTCAGGCATTTACTGAACCTGGGAGATTTACCCCAAATCGAATTCCGTTCCGAAGCCGGAATTGCTTCAATTTAACGGACGAATTTGTCTAATTCCAATTCTTATGCTGTGATAAATGTAGTGATTTTTATTCGCTGTACGTTTTTATTTCTTATTGCACTTCGTGAATTAACATTTCAATTTAAATTGCACATCGGGCACTTTATAAAAGAGTTTGGTTTTCGTTTTACCTGTTATGAGAGAGTTTGCAAATTAGATTTATTGCAAAATTCAACGATCAAGGTACGTTACATAATACCCAAAACAGTACTGGTTCTAAAAAAATTATTTACCATGTTTATTTGTCTAAATATACATCTACTATATGAAACAAGAATTGAAAAGTGAATTTAATTAAAAATACATGACAATTTCAAAAATATCTTTTAATTATAATAATAATAATAATTGGTCTTTGAGGAAACTTATAGGGATGAAACGTTTTGCCGGCAACGCACACGAGGCTCTGCAGAGGCTGAGGGTGTCCATGGGCAGAGGACCGCTTGCCCTAGATGATCCTAATGCTCGTTTGCCACGAGTAAAAAAATAGCAAAAAGATACGCTGAGAGGCATAAAAGGCAGAGGGCGGCTGATATTTTAGCGGTAACGAGAAACGGTTGGATGCAAGAAGGCTAAAATAAAATAACTAATAATAATAAGATAGAGCCATGTTCACACCCATGGGAAAGCCACGCTGAAGCATATGCGGACGCAATTAATATGCCAGCTCGTCCGAATTCCGAAGATACCATGGGCTAACAGAATGCTCCACGTGAAACAGTACTTGTGTTGTGTTTCGCTGAGTGAGTGAGGATATCGGAGGCCCGCGCGCACTATGGCGTGGTTGTCCATGGATAGGTAGATGGTATAGGAGACCCACCTGCTCCGTTGTCCGCTATACTATAAATAAAAAAAACATGTGAAATGTTCAATAAATAAAGCTTTATTATTATTTTTATGGATAGTAGGCAACACACAAGGCAGGTCTCTAACTATGGCAAGAGATCACCGCCGTCCATGGACAATAGTGCCACAATCCGCGCTTTGGTTGTGTTGCCGTATTATTGTGTTAATAATAAAAACTATGAAAAAATCGCCTATTTTAACAACTGTAACTTTAAGGTCATATATTATAAGCACATAAGTTTAATTTAATTTGTAGTTTGTTTTGTAATAAAAAGATAAATACCTGATATTTTTATTAGTTGCATAAATAATTAATGTAAAATCAGTTTAATTTAAGAGAAATTATTACAAGAAACGTTATTCATTTAATGAAATCGTTAAAGTTTACACATAAACCGGTAATCGGTTTCAGCGAATAGCTTTCCTGAATTGCGTTCTAAGTTTTGCTCAAAGTAAATAGGGGTAATGTTATTGCATGCGATGGCTTGATAAGCATTGGAGAATGATTTAATGCTTGGGTAACTGTAATTTATGAATTGAGTTAAATTCTTTAATACTACAGACGTTTTTAGATTTAAATTACATACGATTGTGTCCATGGGCGGAGAACCACTTGTCCTAGGTGAGCCTGCTCTTCGTTTGCCACCGATAGTATAAAAAAATTTAACAAATGACGATATGAGTTACTCCGTCAAGTTGTACATCCATATAATATATGTGTAAAAAAATTGGTATTTCTTAATTTAAGTTTTCCACACTTATGATCTCACTGTCTTTGAAGGAAATGTCATATTGTTTTGCTGCTGAGTCATCTTACAATGTAGTGGCGATAAAAAGTGAAACAAATATGTTTAAAGTGATATTAATATAATCCAAGAATTTGTAGAAGCATAAAAATTAATGTCGTTTTTTGTACGTGTTTGTATAAAATTAACTATGTGAAACCCGGATATTTAAGATATTTCAATATGTTAAAAAATACTTTGTTTACAAAAATATCTTATATTTATTTTCATCCATGCGAGAGCCATGCTCAAGCATATGCTGACTAATTGGAGTAGCTCGTCCGAAGTGATACCACGGGCTCATAGAATACTCAGCGTGAAACGGTACTTGTACTGTGTTTCGCAGAGTGAGTGAGGACATCGGAGGCTCTTAAAAGTTCTTTTTATTATTTTAGAAATAAAATTCCTTTGTTTTAAAATTGCTATCTACAAACGTTAAACTACCATTCCTTATAAACGAAACTTCTATATGCTTCAGCATATAAGATCGGCAGTATTTACATTGAACTGTGAGTTTGCATTTTCGTATTGGTATAGAAATGGGAGCACTTAACGAAATGAGAGCGTGTCGCTTCTCTGATTGATCACTGCAATTGAATGCGGTATAATCCCTCAAATACAAAAAGCGAATTTGTATGTTTGCTGTTGACGCTTAAACTGGTGAAATTATCTATTAATTGCAATCGTCATCAAGACGTCCACTGCTGGACATAGGCCTTGGCACTTGGACCTCCATACCTGTCGGAGGCGACCTGCATCCAGGATAAAATGAAATATATAATGTAAATAGCCTCGTAGCTAAGTGTTTTAAGTCTACTATGGAATGAGAGGTATCGGGTACGAATCCCGGTGCAGACAAATTATAATTTAATTTATACGGTGTAGATTTGTACGGTGTAGGTGCGTGTGTCTTAATAGAGTCGCATCCGTGGGAGAGCCATGCTGAAGCATATGCTGACGCATTAATTGGCCCAGCTCATCCGAAGTGATACCACGGACTAACAGAATACTCAGCTTGAAATGGTAGCTGTATTGATACGAAACTTCTACTGCATTTTGGGGAGTGAGTGAGTAAAAATACCAGCAGTACAATCAATACGCGAACTGTGGCGAAGTTGTCTATAGGCGGCGGTGTTCTCTTACCATATAGGAGATCCTCCTGTTCCGTTATCCACTATACCATAAAAAATAATGAAATAGAAGTTAGGATTTACAAATAAATTATTTATAATTAAAATCTACCACAGTATGAGCTAACACCTACGTGAAATTTGTAGACTACGAGAACGCTAAAATAAATCCCGTTCAGTTGTTATTGGAAATAATGTCACTCACTTGCTTCACACACGAAAAACTAGATAAGTGTCAAACGGAGAGTCGACTGTGAATCTAGTAACATTTTCAATATAATTTTATTGGAAAACGTATACCAATTCATAGTATTTTATAGGATATAGCGTAATTTTCTTATACATCTTTTATATATAATTTGTTGACAGCATTATCACCATCATCATATCAGCCGTAAGACGTCTACTGCTGGACATAGGCCTCCTCTTGGACATCCATGAATAATTATTAATTTTAATTAATATTATAATTATATAATTAATAATTTGTTGAAATATTCTTCCGAAATTAGATGAACAATATTTATGACATTTTGTATGCATATCCAGTAGTTCTGTGATTCGGGTGACATATGTTTTTATATTTTATAATTACTATATAATATATAATTACTTATACACTTAAAAGTATAAAACATGGACCCTTATGTGGTCCAACACAAAATATTTTATGTCATTTTTTTAATATTCAACATAAAAACACGTACCTAAAGCCTCAAATTTTCATCTTTATGCCAAATTTTAAACAATAGAAAGGCTTTTTTTTGTTTTGTATTACTCATGTATTCTTGGTTAAAATTGTACTATCATAATTCAAAAATCAGCGAATATGTATCACTTTTAATTTAAAAAAAACAAATGAAAAAGGCGAAACTAAAAATTAAAACGGGCTTCTTTCAATTCCATTCTAAATTGTAAATAAAAGTAAACGTTCGAATTTCGAATTGCTAGCATTGTTGCAATAACCGGCGAGAACTTGAACGTACACATCGAACGCTCATTTCGGTAAATGGAATCGAAATATCATCGTAAATGACCCAAAACTGGGTTCATTATCAACTACATTGGATATTAATTCCCACGACACCTAATGCTAGGGCTCGGCCACGTGATACATCATACTTCGACAGTTTCGATTCCGATCATTTCAAGTATATAAACAAATTAAACTAGGCCAGAAGTAACAGGATGATAATGTAAGAAAAACTTCTCAATTTTGTTTCTAACTTTACATAACATGAAACTGGTAAATCCATTCGATGTTTCTACTTTATCATCATCAGTGGTTTCTCAACATTACTTTCTTCTATTAAAATATTAAATGATTTTAAAAATTGAATGTCATTCATTACACTAGATTTTTTTATAGTATAGCGGGCAAAAGAGTAGGTGAGTCTCCTATATAGTAAAAGAACACACATAACATTATTTTATAACATTATTATTTTTATTTACTACGAACGAGTCGGCCCAAATGGACAGCAGCATGGCTCTCCCACGGATAAGATTTGTTTTAGGCTTAAATGTTTTGAATGAGTTTTGATTTTTTAAATAAAAATAGAGAAGCAACGAGCAGGAGGCTAACCCAGGGTACGCAGTAATCCGCCCATGAACAGCCGTCAGCCTTCCTGGGCCACGGATGCGTTGATGGACTTTATTTATTAATTCTAGTGTAATGTGGTTCAACTATGATTAAATAAATAGTTGCGGTGGCCCTTGTGGAACGGTTTGATTGCTTTTGTCAGGTGAGGTCGTTTACGGTTGTCAATTCCCGATATGTTAAACATTAATAATGGTGATAATGACGTGAATTTGAATATCGATTGCCTATAGCGTTTTATTTCTATTGGGGGAGGCCCATGTCCAGCAGTGGACTTGATAGGCTGATGATGATGACAGCGTTTTATTGCGTGACCCATATCATTTGTTTGGTAACTCATGAAGGCTGAGAGGTTCATATTAATTCTAAGGAGTAACGTTGTTGTTGTAACCTTTCGTATCATTCGTACCCCTGGGAGAGCCATGCTCAAACATATGCTGACGCACAAATTGAGCCGGCTCGTCCGAAGTGATACCACGTTCTCACAGAATAGTTAGCTTGAAATGGTACTGTGTTTCGCAGAGTGTGTGAGGATATCGGAGGCCCTTAAACTTGCCGCTTAACCGGAGTAAACAGCCGACAACACAACCAATGCGCGGACTGTGGCGCGGTTGTCCATAGGTGGCGGTGTTCTCTTACTAGATATGCGAGTCACATGCTCTGTTGTCCGCTATACCATAAAAAAATTTCAAATGGAATATAAGCTCGCATACAATTTTTGTTCTATATCTATAATTAGTTTTAATTAGAATAATTATTTTCTAAATAATGTCCTCATCATCATCATCAGCCATTCAAGTCCACTGCTGGACATAGGCCTCCCCCAAAGACGCCCACCTGTTGCGATAAATAATGTATTAATTAATTATTATTGCAACAACTCAATTAAAATCAAGATTAAAATAAAATATTTACTAAGTGACATACAATTGTATTTACAATTTTACTCATTTTTTAAAGTAATACTATTGGTAATGTATTAAATAGTTTATGATGAATAAATGGATTCCAGTTGGAATACAATTAGAATAGACATTTTTTTTAATGACAAGTAAATCAAAAAGAGCACAATTCGAAGGCAATTTTATGCCTTAAAGACAAATGACAGCGTTGATAAAATCATGACGTCAAACTTCCAAGCTTCATCCTGTAAAAAATAAGTACGCTAACTCCAAGTGTGTACAGAAAAATGTATGAATTAAGACGTCTGAGTGTGATATTTGAGTTAGTCTGTTTTATGAAACTAACCTCATTATTCTACAGCTACATACAGTAACCTAGTTCCTGGAATAAAACGTTTTTCTCCAAAGAATTGTCTTCATAAAAAAGTTATGTGTAGCTTGCTTCCACTCGAAACAAAATAAACTCAACATTTTATATTTTCTAAAATTGGTTCTTTTGCTTTTAATTAGAAGAAGAACATCTAAAGAATAATTTATCCTGGAACATGACACTTTCTTGCGTATGCGTGGCGTGTATAAATAGTTCAAATGTCAAAAAAGTTTTACCAACGCACAAATTGTAATTTAAAAGTCCTTCTACAAGGCGCTCAAATCTGACAAGTAAATCTAAATTAAGAAACTCAATTATATAATCCTCAAAACTCAATTAATATATGTATTCCTATAATCATAAATTGAACTATTTTTAGACTATAGTATTTTGATTTGATTTGTTTTCTTAAGAAACAGAAAGGAAAAGCAAGCTTTGTTTTGGTTTAGACAAACATTCGATAAAGGCCATTCCAATAAAACCAAATATGTCGAACACAGACCTTTTGATTGATTGCCTCATATCCAAGTGATTGTAGTTTTCAAATTTTTATTTATAAATATACAAAGAAATGTAGGTAATGGCAGAAATGATGTTTTATATTATTAATTATTATTTGAGAGCCTTTAGCTTAGTCGTCTTATAAGCCTATCACCTCTAAGCATGAGGTACCGAGTTAGATCTCCGGTTTGAATAATTAGCGCTGTTCTCTTGCCATAGAAGCCGCCTGAAATATTTAAGCGGAATAAGTGTGCCAGCTCGCCTGTCATTTAAAAATACCGTCACAAAAATATTCATAATATTCAAATTTCTGCAAATCGCTGAAATAATTAATTATTGTAACGATGAAAAAACAAAGCAGAATCGTGGCGCATTATTAAAATTGCGAGCGCAAATATTTTTATTGCGTTTCGTTACCGGGAATGTCTTAAAGCTTCATCGCATGGATTGCCTCCTTCCTAAATATTTATATGCGAAGGTTGTTTGAAATTAAAATAAAAAACGTCACAATTCTCTGTCGTGGGGAAAGAATACCGGGTGGACGCGTTCACGCCTCGTACACGTTCCGGGATGACGGAAAAAATATAATGTTTTAGATAAATACAATACGGGCATTATCCTTTCACAATTTCGTTATATGATCTTCATTTTTCATACGAATTTCTGTTACAAAAGCAAGTAAGGTGTCCTTATTTATTATATTGTCGAGAATAGGGCAGATAATATTAGGATGGTCTATCATTCAATCCGCAAATTGGTTGTGTTACCGGCTTTTTATTTGGTTGGCCTCTTGTATCCTCATTTCATCAATGAAATACAGTCCAATTAATGCATTACTTTATATTTCAGCATGGATTTACGAAGGAAGAGAGTCTGTTTAGAACATAGTCCAGCCTCTTTCAAGCCGTTCTAAAAACCAAATACAATTTATTAAACAAATTATACATTCTCTTTAGAGAATAAGAGCATACAAGACCGTTAAGCACGAAGCTCCGTCTGAATTGAAGCTTACATCCGAATTGATACCACGGGCTCACAGAATACTCAGCGTAAAAAGTTACTTGTACAGTGTTTCGCTAATGATTGAGGATAACAGATACTCTTAAAAATGCCATTTAAATGGCATTAAAATCCGGCAACAATCAACGCGTGGACTGTGGCGCGGATGTCCATGGGTGGCGGTGTACCATATAGGGGATCCACCTGCTCCGTTGTCCGCTATACAATAAAAAATCACCAACCATTGAACTAAAAATCTGTAAAGGTTCGCCTGTATGAAAACAGAGACAAATAGCATGTTTACTGAACCATATACATAACCATTTACTTGTTCGCCTTGTCTAGACGTGAATAAGCCACTAAGGAGAATAAGGTGAATAAGGCGCTTTTGGTTTGGCATATTTGCCGAAGAGCCCATGTAACCAGACGGTAGAGCACCTGTAGCAAAACCAGCACTGTGTCTCACTGACTTGAAATTCAGCGCCAGTTTCCTTCTAAATATGTCAATGATTATACATTTAAATCATGAACTCTGGGTATTAAGTCGTTCCAAAAGATTTTCACAATAAAAAGGAAAAGGGCAGACAATATACAAAAACCTTTGTTTTGTAATTTAGTCGGCGTTGTATTCAAGATCATTAGTGTAATGGTGATAATGGACTAGGTTTGTTCAAGAGTAGATAATATCGACAACTTATAAATAATATCTAATTAATAAAATTTATCCGTCACGGTGTTTGTAATTATACACCTCCGAAATGGCTTTACCGATTTTCGTGAAATTTTGTGAACATATCCGTTAGGTCTGAGAATCGGACAACATCTGATTTTCATACCCCTAAATGTTAAGGGTGGTCCATTCCTAATTTTTAAAAATTTTAAAATTTAATTTTTTATGTTACGGCATATAGAAATACCCCAAATGTTCATCCCTTTACAAACAACCCTTATTTTTTAACAGGGATATTAGAAATTGATAATATACTTATGTGGGAAAACGCTTGGCGGGATTAACTAGTATTTTAATAAAAATGTTGAATAAATATAGGACATTTATAGTTTATCTTCATATTTATAAATTACCTTAAAAGCCTTAAAATAAATTATCTACAATAATCTTTTTTGATAGATTAATGTAAGAACGAGAGATAAACACAACATTTTTAATTTCAAAATAATTAACAAGTCACATAGGTTACATATGCATACTTGTGCGAACGACGTTGCGAATAAAAGTTAATATGTAGTTTAAAATTCATTTTTTTTTAAATTTCATATTTAAATGGTTAACTATAAAATTATAAAAATTTATGTCATTGATTGATGATAAAAGTAAGAAATCTACTACAATAATAGCAATACGTTTAAATCTTATAAAAATAACCTTTCTACTCAAATCTGTTCTCTTATTAGATAAATAACATGAATGTATCGATAAAACTCAACATCACTGAGCAATAAAATGATAAAAAACCATTTCGGCTTTACTAAAATTCCGGGTGCGAAACGCGATAATTCGAATAATGAATATTTAGTCATTTCGTTTTTTCAAGTTTTTCGCGTAAACTTCCGCAATTAATTCATTATTTTGCAGTTTTAGGTATTCTTAATCTGAATAAGTGGAAAATTATGTTAAGAACTTTCTATGTCAAAGTACTTTTTATAATTAAAACAAAATTGTATGAAGTTTTGTTTTGTCAATCATTGCTTCAACACAATGCTTCATTATATATAACACGATTTATATCATCATCGTCATCAGCCTGTCAAGTCCACTGCTGGACCAAGGCCTCTCCCAAACATAGGGTTGTTATGCCTTCATCACCATGCAGCTGCACCACCATGGTGATCGCAGAACATCTGCTGTACTCGGAAAGGCGCTGCTGCCCACCCTCCGGTGAAGTGTCCTTTAGTTGCCTCTTACGACATCCCACATATTTTTATCTATTTATATACTAGTAACAATTTATTTTTATTATCATCTGCTGTCGGAGGTGACCTGCATCCAGCGTCTTCCGGCGACCTTCATAAGGACGTCTGTTTACCTTATGGGTGGCCGTCCTGCTCTACGTAGTATCATTTTAATCTTTAATTATATTGTCTAATAGTCTTACTATTATAAATATATAAATGCGAAAGTTTGATAAAATGAATTATTTTTTCACGAAAAAACTACCTACTGGATGTTAATAAAACTTTGCAATTATATAGCTATAATATATCTTTAATGGTATTGTATAAATTTGTTAAAATATGATAAGAAATGTCACATAAGTTGGACACTGAAGTGGCGTATCGATCCGGGCGACATCTGCCGGGTCTAGTAGTTTTAAATAATTTGCATGCACTAACATAACTTGCTCATCACATCAAAATTTTCCAAACTAGTGGATATTTTGACTAAAGCAATGTGTTCGCAGAGAATTGATCTCATTCAGATGCCTTTGTCGCTTTGAGTTTGTTTTCCACGTATTAAATAGAGGAACAAAATGAAATGTACAGTTGTTTATACCATCCAACATACAGAAGATACTATATATGTATAGAATTTTTTTTCGCCTGGATGGTTCATGTTTATCTTCAGATTAGTACTTTCCAATATTCGAACCTAATTTATATAATCACAACAGCATGAAAAACACCACATAGGGGTAAAAGAATCTTAATTTTTGGCAATGGATAATATAAGATAGGTTTTTTTTTTATTATACCATGATACTCTGTTGTCCATAGACAACAGAGTAGATGGGTCTTCAAAATGGTAAGAGAACACCGGCGGTCATGGAACACCTCGCCACAGTCCGCGCATTGTTTGAATTGCCGACTTTTTACGCCGCTTAAGCGGAATTTCAAAGGATCTCAGATTGCCAGTACAACACCGTTTCAGGTACAACTAATTTTTCACGCTGAGTATTTTGTGAGCCCGTGGTATCGATTGGAACGAGAAGGACCAATAAGTGCCTCTCAAACGCTTGAAAACTCTTGTTTATATATCTGATTAAAAGATTTTTTATTATTATTTTTACAAGCTACAATCTAATTAATATTATTAAGTAAATGAATTAAGTACATATAGAAACTTCTCGTGCAGATAATAAAGTAAAGCTAACAAGCGTTACAAGGGAGTTGTATTAAAGTATAAAAGCACAATTCGGGGTAAATCCACTCCAAGACAAACTGGCAACTATGAGAGAGTTACGTGCATCAAACAATGCAAGCCCGCATGAGATATTATATTTCTAAAGCGCATTAAACAAAGTTGCGTTTAGTTGGTGTCAGAGTTGAGTACTAATTAAATTGTTTATAGCACTCGCAATAGTTCGGACCCAACAAGCGGTTTGGAGATGCCGTTTCCACTCTTGTTAGCTATTTCCCATATATTGACACTAGCTGGAATAGTTTCGAGTTCAATGTATGTATTTATAATTATTTAATTAGTAATTTCTACATAGAGATGGAGTACATCCTTTTAATACGGCATAACAAATTATAATCTTATGTTTTTTTATTCCTTAGTGAACAACAGATCAGGTGGGTCTCCTATATAGTACACCGCCGCTCATGAACAACTGCTTTTGACGCCGCTTATGCGGCACTTTTTCAGGACCTCCAATATCCTTACTCACACTGAGAAACACAGTACAAGTACAAGTATTTGGCCATTGCAACGTCTTGACAGCAGGTTTTGCTGATGCACTAATATGGTAAGATCATGAGCGATTCTATGAGCTTATAATGACGTGAAATATTATAAAATTTTTACTGTATTTTGCGAAAGAACTGAGGATATCGCAGGATGATTTTAGTTTACCGGTTAAGCGGCGTAAAAAGCCAACAAATCTATCATAGCGTGGTTTTAGATGCAGTTTGTACATTTTATAATTAAAAAATATTCTATATGTTCATTCATTCATATTAATTCGTATTCCTAATAAACACATGTTGATTTATTAAGACAACAGCACCTTGACAAGGAGTTAACATTGTTGAAACAATCACTGTTCCAAACTGACACTAAACATAAGCCAAAATGTCAAAGGGCAGCAAGCTGGACCATTGCAACGTATTTACTCAATGCAATGCTGAACAAACAACATGACATCGCATACATATACTGAGCATTACCTTTGCTCACTCGTCCGGAATATTTAGAAGCAAACACGCATTGGCTCGCCGGACAAATATTTGGACGAGCGCAAAAGATTTGCGGGTTTCATTTTAATACATTATCCAACTATGAATACGGCATATTTCTATTACAGATGATATTGGATTTTATTAAAAATATTTCTTAACTATCGCTATAAATTATTAAAATTATCCACATATGGGGTTTAATATATATCAATGAATCCCTAATTCCTTGGTCTCGGCATCACGCGTATACACCTGTTTTATTGTCAGGAGAATAATTTTATTTATTGATAAATAAATAATAATAATAATAAAGAAATAATAAAAAGAATATTTTATTTATTTAATAAATTAACCAAAACATAATAAAACTGTTAACTGCCTTCGCTATTACCTTTTTAAAATTTTGGCATAGTAAGCAGATAGCTACCAAGTAGACGATGATTAGTAGTGACACAAAAATTGCAGTGAAGAAATTCATAAAATAACTATGTACCTATGTATATTATAAAATAATAGAACAATAAACGCTTTTATGTTTTTAGCTTAAATTATTTTTTTTTTTTATTTTTTTTTTTTTGAAAGGATTACCGCTGTCGGCATAAGACCTCTACAGCTTCTCGCGAACTTTGGGGCTCGCCGTAGGCTCGCCGAGAGATTAGTTTTACAAATTATATTAATTGAAATATTCACAGTTAGCGGACAGCGTCCGTCGGGTTTACTAGTGTGGTATAACAAGTAACTTCTTATAATAGGCAACTTTTATATAAAGAATTGTAAATGAAACAGACATGAAAAAATGTTACTCTATTAGAGAGTTACAAGATGGTAATTGATTTTGTCGCACAATGATTGAAATTCTATTTTAAGACTGTTTCCTAATTAACATTAAATAAGTTTATAAATTTATTTTTACAGTAGTAAAAGTATAGATTTCTTAACTATACACAATAAAACATATCAAAAAGTTAAAACTAATAATGGTGTATTCAATTTTTCAAATACAGTTAAAAATTGAAGGAAAGTAATTAAATTAATTATATATTCATTTAGAAATTTGTATTCCTTAAATTGAAATTTGCCGCGCCTAGCGCTTTTACTGTCTATAAACGTAATATCGTATGGCTTTGATTACTGAGTGATCTTAGAACATAACGGCCATAAAGAATAAAAAACGAATTCTAAAACTATATTAAAATAATTGAAAAATAACACGTAGAAGAATAATAAATGTCGCTCGTTTGTTTAAAGATTTGTTTTAATTTCATTATGTGTAATATAATTATGTAAAATTGAACGTAAATAAAATACGTTAATAAAATACTTTGCTTAAAGAGCAACTTTAATCATTTATAATTATTAGAATTATAAAATACTAAATAATTATATACTTTTATGAACAAGTAAACTTTGAAGAATAGCAAAGCAGCTGTCATATCAAGCCAACGAGAATGAAAGTACTGTTTAATTTAAGTATCCAAAGAGTTTTAGCATAATCCAGACCTCATTAGTTCTTGGACTAAGTTTACGATTTAATATTAATAACGATACAAAATCTATTAGTAGCGATTGAAACCTAATTGCCTTCATTTCCTTTGGCGTCCGCGCTTGAGCGGTTACAGTGATTTTTCTTTATATTTATTCAGTTGCCAAGTTGCATTTCAACCCAAAACTTCTCAAGGTAAATTGCAAGTCAGTGCAAATATTTGAATTGTAGAGTGGGATTGGCTTGCCTTCACCGTTTCAAAGGCAATGTTTGGAAATATAAAAATTCGCTACGCTTGCTATATTAATTCCTTTGAGTACATACAACTAAATACACGAGTTTTACTTCATCGAGCTATGTTTTTCGATAATCTTTGTAGTAATATGTGAACAGAGTTTGTGTTGCTTTTAAGAAAATCGTTTATATATCGAAAGGACTGATTTTTTTCCATATATATATTTTTATAAATAATTACAAATAAAAATAATTAAATTAGTTATGGTGAAACAACGACCGACTAATTTATTAAATGGTATTTGTTTTTTGTTTGGAACAGATGTTTTTTTAAGCAAAGTAATAGACAAGTCGCTTTGATGGTAAGAGCTTGCTGCCCGTGGATATCCGTGCGACGAACGCCGCTTTGGCTATTATTAGCGCCTTGGCGGTGAAACTTAGTGGTCCTTTAGTAACCCTCATTCACTTAGAGATAAAGACAGCTGTAACTACTACTGAAGTGCAGGTGTCTTTTTTTTTCAACAAAATCATTTTTTTGTAAATAGTCTTAAATATCTCTGTACAAATAAATTATATAAATATATAATATAATATTATTTATATGCTATGTCAAGCGAATAGAAAATGAGTGAGTAAATTTGAATGACTGGCTATATATAATGCGATTATCATTATTGAACAAGAATTTCTTTCGAGAGATTGAAATATTCTAGATCGATGCAGCGTAAAGCAACCAGTGAGGAGTGAAATTTATAAATGGAGCGAACATTAATGGACGCACTTGTGTCTTTGTAAAGTTATTGTACGAAACCATTACCATGAACAATAACTGAGTAGTTTATTCTCGCATTTTTGGATGCATTAAACCGGTTTTAAAATATGTTTTTAAAATACGCATCTAGTTTCTTATAAATAAGAAGTCCTTAGTTATTCTTAGAGTTTAAGTTGATTTGTCAGATGTTATCATTGAAATTGTATAGCTCCTAAAAACAGTGTTCTTTATTTTGGATTATATGGTAAAAATTGAGTAGTAATCCAGGTTGTAACCTATCGTCATACTCAATTTAATTAAAATTGGTCCAACCATTAATAAATTATCAAGTATGTAACTAACCCAACATTGTTTTATTCATATCAAATCGATAATAAGTAGAAATACTACTATTTCATTTTGTTAGTCTTTGGTAAAAATGTTAATTTCTTCCTTTTAAACTAAGCTGAGCGGGTTTTAGTATTATAAAATCGCAATTGAAATTCAGTTATGAAAAAAATTACATAATTACTTTGTGGATTAACTATAAAACTTACTATAAAAATAATACTATATATATTACCAGCGAAAGTGCATTAGTCAACTATCAGTTTTGTTTTTTATTCCATAGCGGAAAACGGAACGTGTGGGTCTCCTAAATGGCAACACCGCCGCCCATCAACAACCTTGCATAGTCCGCGCATTGGTTGTGTTTAAGATTCTAAATTTAAAAATGCTTACCCGATGATCGGTCTCTAGTACCAAGCACAGATGCGATTTGCGGTCGCTCTTCATTGATAACCAGCTCAGCTCGTTCGCTGTACACCGAATGGACGGAGGAGACACACGTGAGCCTCAGCTGACCTCGCTCGAAGCTGTCTGGCCTGACGAGGAACGAAAGCTGGCTTATCGAAGCTACCTGTAATGCAATTAGAAAATTATCCCTCTAATATTTGTACTTATATTTACAGGTAATAGAGCAAGTCGGTAATGCACCACTGCTTGTGAACCGTTTATCATAAAAAAAAAAAAAAATAATGTGTTCTCTAGATGCTCGCCTTTGGTTAATCATTTGATCAAAATGTTAGTTTATGGTTGTAATTAGTATCATAAATTGAACATTAACCATATTATTATAAGATTCTCGGTCGTTATTTATGTAATTATTATAGTATCGATACCGGCAAAATTGTGACCAAAAGAAATGCTATTAGAAAATTAAATACTAAACTTAACAAATTGTTTGGCTGATCTATTACATCTTTGTACAATATCTTTATGAACTCATAAGCAAAAAACTTGTAAATAAAAATATTAATTAATTCAAAATATTAATTCTCAAATTTCAAAATTTATATAGACTCAAATTCAAATTCAATTAAGCATTTATACAAATTGACCCCGCCTCATAAGGGGCACTTGTGCAAGAAGATGTAGATACAATTATTAGTAAAGCTACCATTAGTTCGGATGATATACCTCTACGAGAAGAACCAACAGAAAAATCGTAGAGTTTTATTTAAAACAAAATTTATTTCGTATAACAATATTCCAATTTATATCTAAATTAAAATAACAAAATTAACATTTCATATAATATAACTTTTAGTTTATATTATTTCACAAAGAGTCCATTTATTAATAATCCATTTTGGTACCATTTTTGAAAGCCTTCGAACGAAATAAAGAGTTTTATAATTATTCTATGTCACATATATATCTATACGCACATATAAAGATATAACAAATAAAGAATTAGGGGTGTATTGTAAGAGACCAAATCCATTCTTAATTTATCCGATATAGAAACATTCTATGCGATTACATTTAATTCAACCATATCTACTGAAGGTGCTATTTTTTAGCCGATCAAATAATATTGACCACTGTACCTTTGGAAACAGGTCAGGCGCTATTGAGCTCGAACAAATAACAATTTAAACCATCCCCGGTTATTGTGTAATACAAACAACCAGTGTTATTGTTATTTTGAACTTCACGCTGCGTACTTTCAATAAGTTGGATATTGAATTTGCATAAGTTTTCAGTTTACGTATTGACATTATATCATTTTGATGGCCTCGTCTTTGCTTAGTGGTTTTCCAAACTATTCATCCAAACTTAAGGTATTTAGCCTTAGACAACATACTATGTAATCCCTTATGTATCCTTGAAATGATGAAAATCAAATAAATTTGGTGTTACGGGCACATATTCTATTACTATTTTTTTTATGTTATTTCCGACAACGGAGCAGCAGGGTCTTCTATATGGTAAGGGAACACGGCTGCCCATGTACAACCACGACACAATGCGCGCATTGGTTGTGTTTCTGGTTTTTTACGCCTTAAGTGGCATTTTTAAGGCCCATCGATATCCTCACTCAATCAGAATAACATAGTAGAAGCACCGTTTCCAGTACAACTACCATTTCGCGCTGAGTACGTATTCAGTGATCCTGTGGTATCGTTTCCGACGAACCGGCTTTCCCACGGATGTGAGAGTATTAAGACACTCGCCCGTACCACTGTCAAGCCCATCTAGAGACCGAATAAATTATAAATTTTCAGACCGGAATTCGAACCCGATACCTCTGGCTTCATTTGATACATTTTAAATTCATAAATCATAAAATTACTTCATACCGCCAGCTGTTAGAAAATTACCGAATTAACCGAGATTCATGACTTTTAAATTGAAATTGTCATAAAACCTATCCCGGCAGTAAGGTGGGGTGAAACAGCACCCAGTGCCCAAAACTAATATTGAAGTCCCGACATTAAGATTCAACATAAAGATAGTCTCCTATATAGACTTCAATAAACAGTATTCGTAACGGCATTAATAACTATTAATGCCGTTATTAACATCTTATTTTTCAAGTTTAAATGTGTTTCCCGTAGGAGAGCCATGCTAAAGCATATGCTAACGTATTAATTGGGCCGGTTCGTCCGAAATGATACCACGGGCTCACAGAATATTCAGCGAGAAACGGTACTTGTAGTGTTTCGTAAAAAGCCGGTAATAGAACCAATGCGGGGACTGTGGCGCGGTTGTTTAACGGCCGCGGTGTTCTCTTATCATATAGGAGACCCACCTGCTCCGTTGTCCATTAAAGAATAAAAAATAACAAAGAGAAAAAAATATTTCATCTTGTGGACGTTAATTTATCAGTTTTTAGCGTATCTGAACTCTGTACATAATCATAGTCATAAGTCCTTTCAAAAAAATTGTCTCTACGAATTTATGTCGGGTAATTTCTATTTAAGTACAAAAATTTCACTCTGTATTGATGTGATACCTTATTCGACGATTCTGTCGTACTCGTTGGTATTGTATCTGTGACATCATCGTCGATGGAATCTGGCTTTGACGTCGGGAACATTACCGTATCCTGACTCGGAAGGACTTCCCCATCCTGGAAATACAATATATGCGAGATAAGATTTGAGGTTATTTGATATTAATTACAATAACTCGATCTTTAGAATAATAGAAAGCATTTTTATTCAATACAATATTTGGTTTCATACATGTTATGAATTACTGTAAATTTGAAAAAAAAGTTTTTTTTACAGAATTTTATATATATAAACAGTGGCACCCCATGGACATCCCCAGCCCTTGCAGAGCCACGGGTGCGTTGTCGGCCCAAGTCCCAAGTCGTATTGGCTAGCAAATAGCCCTGCTGGCAGCTGATTCCACAGAGTGGTGGTACGCGGCACTAAATACCTTTAAAACGCTCAGTTGCGGAACGACAAACAGTGAGGTGAAAACGGTGAAGAAATAGTTCTAGCAAATGGAAATGGTCCACAAATATTTATAGCAAAACTAAACTATATTAGGTATGCAGTGGACGAAATTATGATGATGAAACTATATTTTAAATATGAAGGAATAGTGATGGTTTTGTTTAGAAATTGTATTGTTATGAATGCTGTTGTGTTGTAGTTGAATTCGGGTCTAGGTCGTAACAGAAGCGATAATGACTATGTTGGAGATAGCGGAATGATTGCGGACGATAGTCTTGTGTGTAAGCGCTCAGCCATTAATCAATGTCTAAAACCAATTAGAGCAATTGTAAGGAGAAAATCTCGAAACTCGCGGTTCATTGTTTGACGTGAATTACTAAGGATATTTATGAGTTTCACAAATTTTGATTAAGTTTTAATTACAAAGCTCGATATTGATCTAAACTATTTTGCATTAATTTACTTGAAGTTTAATCTTGCCCTTGACAATACCAATATAATGTCAGGAATATTACTCGACAAGGGGACATTTAATTTGTACGCAATTTCTTATTATTCTGTAATTGTTTGCTGAAAAACCAATTACGGATAAGTATATAAATAAAGACATTTTTCGACATTTTCATCATCTTTCTAGTTTTTTTCCCTATATTATTTTTATATCCGCTTTAATTTAATTTTTCTTAAATTATATTTAGCGTTATGTAATTCCATACTGATGAAAATTGGTTCATATACTGGCCTATTTGGAGCGTAATATTAAATACTAGATTTTCCCTTGACATACTTTAGGTAGCTACATAATTACTGTAAGTGGAGTCTGTTTATATTTATTTATATAGAATATATGTTAGCCTTATATAAAACTACTCATTATTTGAACAATACCTGCGCCAGGGAATTTGCTCCATTTCAAAATATTGGAAAGACGAAAGATTCTCGAGCCAATGTATTGGAAAATCGTCAGATTTTCTCGCATTCTTAATTAATTAGTTCTTAATTCTTCATTAATAAGTAATACGTTTTGGATTTTGTTTTTATTTTTTTTAAACCATCGGTGGCAAAAGAGCAGGAGGCTCACCTAGGGCAAGCGGTCCTCCGCTCATGGACACCACAAGCCCTTGCAGAGCCGTGGGTGCGTTGCCGACCCAGATAAAAGTGTACGCTCTTTTCGTGAAGGTTCCCAAGTCGTATTGATTTGGAAATACCTCTACTGGCAGCTGATTCCACAGAAAGGTTGTTCGCGGCTCAAAATGCCTTAAAAACGCTCAGTTGTGGAGCGACAAACATCGAGGTGAAAGCGATGCAACTGCATTCTGCCTCGATGTCTGATTCTACATGAATAAAGATAATATCGAATTTGTCTTACCTGTATAGTATCAACAAAGGGCCCAAAAGCTTTCCAGGGGCTGAATATGATATTGGTGTTTTCATCCCCGGAGGCAGCGGTGGGACCGGCCTGCATCGGTATTGACACAGCCGGACTCGGCAATACCCGTTGTTGGATTATTGGCTTGCCTTGAATCTGAAACGAAAGTGTGATTTAATTATACCATATCTAAGTTGTTTAAAATAACATTACTCACAATAGATTATATATTTCAATTAGTGTTTTCGATACAACAATCATTTTCATGAGAGTTTAAAGAAAGACAGTATGCTAAAACTATAATGTATATTACTATTATGTATATAACGGCGCGAGGGTATCTTGTATTAACTATTAGATTATAAGTAGCTAGAGGTAAATATGATTTATTACATTATTTGATGATACAAATTTAGAATTTTGAAATATTTGTATTACGAACGAAAAAAGTAACATTGAATTATTATTAAACATATCACACATATTATATATAATAAACATATCGTTCACGCTTCATACAGAATGTATGTATTTTATATTTGACTCAAAGTCAACTCACATATTTCTTCGTAATCAAAGAACGAACGATTCAATTCATAGGAAACCCACATCAGAAAATGACAAGATGGATTATCCTCAGCCTTAGACTGCGAAGATATTGTCAAATAAACTGCCACATGCACAAAAGGGCCGGGGACATGGCCCAATGGCCACGCGGGGAGAAGAGGGATGACAGCCGAACGGTCAGTGTGAGTTATTCAATATTTAATGTTGATGAATAGTGCGAGCTTGCTTCATGTCAAAGACTTAATATCAATTGATTTTTATTAACGCATGGACCGTAACACCAATAAAACAATTGTAAACTGCCGTGACGTCATTGGTACCTTTTTTGATCGCTACTGCACAGCGATAGAATATTAAATTTAATTTGTGAATTTATTCCGTCATTATAAGACAATTTCAGAGCCCAGCGACGCTTTGAATAATAATATAAATCCACATGGTTTAATATATAGTAACAAAAAAATTATGCATCCGTGAGAGAGCCAAGCTGAAGCATATGGATGCACTTATAAGGCAGGCTCGTCCATAGTTACTATAGTTAGTCCATAGTTAGTACAGTACTGTGTTTCGCTGAGTGTGGGAGGATATCGGAGGCCCTTAAAAATGCGTGCTGCTTAAGCGGCGTAGAAAGCCAGCAACACAACGGACTTTAGCACGGTATGGCACGGTAGTTTTCTGTAGCCATATAGGAGTCCCAACTTCTCCATTTTCTGCTATACCATAAAAAAAATAAAAATCGAAAACCATAGGATCCAACGTAGGCATTCGTTATATTATACGTTTTTTACCATTACCACCATTTTGCACCATTTTTATTATACCACGGACAACGATGGTCATGGTGGTGAATCCAGATGGTACTACACAACTTCCTATGATATCCACGGTAACATTTTAACACAAGTTTTGGTACTGTGTCCGACTTTTTTACGCCGTCAATCCGCTCTGATACGGATATTTCGTGAGAACAAAACTTCCAATCCAAATCACTTCCATCTAAATTTAATGGTTTGGTTTATCACAAAGGTCATAGTGTAAGTTTTGACAGAAAAAGGGTTGACAGTTGAATGGTGAGTTTGGGTTATTCAGTTAATGAATATCGTGGGGTTGCTAACAGTCCTATGTCAAATTGGCGTGGAAGGACACCACTTTAATTATACGGAGACAAGATCAAGTTTATGTTAAATGGGTAAGTTACAAGTTATTGTACCTCTATGTATGTTATTAAGGCTCTTAAACCATCGTTTTTGGCGTAGAGTTAAAGCCGTTATAGTTGAAACGCTACAGCGTCGTAATGAAACTACGAAAGCGTAGGCTGGCCAGTATTAACTTTTTGTCTACACGCTACTACGTCGATTGTATCATCATTTCAGCCGTAAGACTTTCACTACTGGACATAAGCCTCCTCGTTGGACGTCCATGAATAAATGTCGGAGGCGACCTGCATCCAGCGTCTTCTCATCTTCGCATCTTTATAAGGTCGTCTGTGCACCTTGTGGGTGGACGTCCCACGCTGCGCTTGCCGGTCCGTCGTCTCCACTCTAACACTTTTCGTCCCCATCGGCCATCCCCTCTATCTGCGATGTGGCTTGTCCATTGCCAGTTCAGCTTGCTGATTCGTAGATTGTATACAATATTATAATTACTCGCTAGTTCGAAAAAAATTATAGATTTATTATCAATACAATACAAATATTGTTTTTTTTAAATTATATATCGGACATCGGAGCAGGTGGGTCTCTATATGGTAAGAGAATATCGCCTCCCATTAACAACCGCGCAATAGTCCGCGCATTGGTTGTGTTGCCGGCTTTTTACGCCATTTGAGCGGTATAACTTTACGAGTCTACAATAGCCTCATTCAGTGGAACACAGTACAAATACATTTGACACTGGTATTGTTAGCCCGTGCTATTACTTCGGACGAGCCACCATATGCTTCAGAATAGCACTCCCATTAATTTTTAATTGCATTTGTAATAAGAATCTCAAACAAAAACAATTTGTTAAACATTCTTAGTAAATTATTTAAAGTATTTAAAATAACAACTTGTTGAAAACATTGTTAATAACAGGGAAGTTTGTACGTCTAAGTAGAGTAAGTAAATGTTACTCAAAATATTTAATTTTGTACAAAGCAGGTTCTTTACTACTTGATAAATACTAACCTTCTTACTTTTAGTAAAGAAAGATTTGAAGTAAATAATTCTATAAATAAAAATACGTACATCGCATATAAATGAGCGGTGCCTAGACACGTTCAAGATGAAATATATAAGAAATAATGGAAATATGATTATATTTAGGGGTGCAAACGATGTCACATAACTGACACGATCGCGGTTTTAACAGCTTTTATGTGACGTCTGGTTGTTTTTTCAGCTGTAAAGCTTTTTGGGAGTATATTTGCTAAGATATTGAGAAAATATTTGATAGCTATGTTTTTATTGTTTGTAGAAGGAACGTTAAGGTTTTTTTAGAAATTTACTATTAAATAAAATAATATAACATTTTCAACATAATATACCAATATTATTCAATTTGTGAAATGTGTATCCATATATTATAGCATACTACGGCCATTGCTTTGGAAAATTACAACAGGTACAAAAAATGATTTTATAGAACCGGAATTTTAATTATTATTTTTTGAATTGAATTATTATAAAGTAATTACGAGAAATGTGTATATATACTGTCGTGATATTATTTTATTTTATAATCAATACTATTCACAGCGCACACAATTTAGGGAATTTTTAGCAGAATTTTTTCATATTATATTACATAATTGGCGTATTAGTAAGGATACCCATTTTTTAAATAAATATAATATAGACTCTGTTCCGACTCTCTGAGTGTAGGTTCCCAGCAATATCCTAGTCCCCAGTAGTAAGAGAGTAAGAGAGTCATTCTAAAGCATATGCTGTCGCACTAATTGGGCCGGCTCGTCCGAAGTGATACCACGGGCTCACAGAATACTCAGCGTGAAACGGTACTTGTACTGTGTCTCAGAGGGAGTGAGTTTAAAAGTGCCGGTTAAGCGGCGTAAAAAGCCGGCAACATAACCAATGCGTGGAATTTTATAATATTAGCATAGATCTTTGCAAATTATAAAAAAAGTCATTACGTCATTACTAGATTTTCGAGATTTAGACCAAAGATATTTAATTCGAGACGTTTAGTGATTTTAAAATTCTACGTGCAGCACAAACACGTGGTAAAATTACACAATTTGCATGAACATAAATATATACGCCGAAAGTCAAACTTGAAAAGAACAAGTTACCCGAAGCGGTGAATGTAAAAAGTTGGATAAATTTATATTCAAGCCCCGTCGACTGGACTCTTTGTGTTGCTAATTCCATTCTTTTTTCCCGCCCTGTCATTACCCGATGTAACATCTGTGCCATTTCTGGATCACCGCACAGGCATATCTCTAATCGCAAGTGACTGTTATTATCTGTGCTTTCATTTTGACTTTTGTCTCTGTACGGCTAGTCTGTAATTTTAGATACAAATCAAGCATAAAGAAAAACTAATTTTACATTTACAAACACGACTTAAAACTTTATTTTTGAAGGCAAGAACTAATAAAAATATTTCAATAAATAACCTCATATATTAATTGTTCATTTAAATTGAAAAATTTCAATTTATAAATTTTGTTATAAAAGTCTGAGATGTTCTCGTTTCAGGAATGTATTTTGACAGCGAAATTATGACAACACTCGATCATTGGACACTGGCTTCGATAAAGAGAGCCGATCTAATAGCAAGAACCTATCAAAAACCATATCCATCTTACCGACGACTCATAAAGTGTACGACAATCTACAATTTGCTAGCAGAGTGAATTATATCTTATTCCTCCGTGACACGCTAATGATAGTCCATTATATACACGTACTTATAGTTATTAGTTTTCAACCAGTGTGTTACCAGTGATGAAATACGACGCGGAAACGTGTTCTCTCACCATCGGCCTCATCTCAAAGCTCAGGGTCACTCAACAAACTGGAATGGAGCTGGAATGGCTATGCTCGGAGTTTCTCTACGTGATCACCGACATACCCGCCGAATTAGCAAGCTAAAGTAGCAATGGGTAGGTCACATTACACGTAGAGCAGATGGACGCATGGCATGCGTGATGTTGCATGATGGCAGCGTAGGACGTCCACCCACAAGGTGAACAGACGACCTCATAAAGGTTGGCAAAATATCCTGGATGCAGGTCGCCTCCGACTGATATGCATTGAGGTCCTAAAGGAGCTCCTAGGAGTGGACGTCCTACGACTGAAATGATGATGATGATTATGATATACTGTATATAAAAATGTCATAATCAAAATAAATAAATAATTAATTTTTGCCATGAGTTGTTCGGATTAATACTGAATTTCATCATCAAACATGGAGATAGAGGAAGTTTCATTCGTATCAACTGGAATTTTAACGTTCCACAATTCTCTTATTTCGGTTACGGGTGTAATGTTGAATATATGAGGAGAAAACAGAATTAAATATAAAAATACAGTGCATTATACACATACAACATATTTATTATATATATATATATATATATTATATATATTTATTATAATAACAATAATATCTTTTTATAATAATTTTATGGTGTTAATTTTCAAATTAATAGCTCACTCGACTGTATAATGAGACGAAGAAGATGTGCTTAAATTTTAATATTTTTGAATAATTTACCAGGATAAAATCCATTTTTAGGATAAGGCGTTTTTGTCTATATAAAAATATATAAATAATACAAATTCTAAGGCTTTAAATATCTGAACATACCTACTCCATTTTGTGGTAATTGTGCTAATCACTCTCATTAAAGCAAATGAGACATGTCTTGATGCAGTAATTCTCTCTTAATACTAAGTTAATCTTAGTAGTAAGATATACACATCAAATTGTGATAAATCACCGATTTATCGTACTAAATCCAGTTCAGACCATTTGTTAAAAAACGCCGTGAAAGAAAGAGAGAGAGAGAGTAGAGATTATACTAAAATATTATAAAAATGTGGTTTTTATCCTTTAGTTAGTTTTTGGTTTAAGTTTGGTTTTTGGTTTAGGTTTTGGTTTTTGGTTCTTACTCGTAACTCATTTGAAATTAAATATAAACTAAAATTTACTATTAGAATAGTTTACAGATTAATAATATTGAATACATCCAATAGCGGTTTTGAAACTAGGTAAAATTCAATCGACTTTTGCGAATCTAATTGTGTTATATTCCTAACAAAAATTCATATATTGAAAATAACCGCTTAAGCCGAGTAAAAAGCCGGCAACACAACCAATGCGAGTACTGTGGTGCGGTTGTTCATTGGCGGCGGTGTTCTTTTACCATATAGGAGAACACGTGCTCCGTTATCCGCTATTGAATAAAACAAAATAAATAAATAACCGCATCTCGTAAGAAGTTATGCATATTTCATACATTTTTGAAAGAAAAATGGAGTCAAACGAGCTAAAGACCCACCTAGTTTAAGCCGACCACCGTCCATATACACCACTAGCCCCAGCTGGGCCGCGGTTTCGTTGCCGATCTTTTTGCAAAGGATACGCTCTTTTTTTGAAAGTCCCCAAGTATTGTTTTAAAAATAGGTCTAAAGGTAGCTGTTTCCTTCCACAGAATCCTGGTGCGTGGCTGTAAATGTGTGGCCTTAAAAAGTTTTTAAGTTTTCAGTTTATTCAGTTAGGCTTTCTTCAGTAAACCTATAATAACATTGTACGGATATATAAGGCATTTCGCGAAACTCGAGTCATAATAAAACTTAATCCCGCATGGTATCTTTTACGACATATTCAATCCGCTAAAGTGTCACTATCTGCTAGACTCGAGTTACATAAAGGTGTGGATCGTCCAATTCTCACGGGTTTTATAAGTTTTATGCTGAATTTTATACTTATATATACGATTTCCCGAGATCATGATTTCTTGGAGTGCTCTGAGGATATTCTTTATGAATTCGTATGCATTTTATTATTGAATGGATATTTTATATTTGAAAAAATTATCTTTTTTTGCCAATTTAATTTTGTATATCTACATTCTACTATTCTAAACATACTTGTATACAGTTTTTATATTATTATTTATTTATTCATTTAATTAGAAATCTCACTGATTTAATAAATGATTATTAAGAAAAATATAATTTTATTTATGATATAACCCATAAGTATCCTTTTATGATTGCAACCAAATGTAGTCTGTGTTTTCACAGGGATCAGAACTTCTGAATCTGTATAATTTAACAATCGCAGTATATTAAAATTTATGTAAATAGACATAATAGATATTTTTGTACGAAGGTTTTTTTGTATGGCGAACAACGGAGCAGGTGGCTTTTCTATATTGTAAAAGAACACTGCCGCCTATGGACAACCGCACCACAGTAAGCGCATTGGTTGTGTTGTCAGCTGTTTACGCCATTTAAGCGGTATTGTTAAGCGTCTCCGATATCCTCACTCACTCTGCGAAACACAGTATAAGTACCGTTGTACGTTGAGTATGAAAATAAGTGATAAGTGTATCAGCATATAGGCTTAAACCTGTCTACGGCTATTGAAAATAAAATACATATCCAATATTTCCACACCAATAAATGTATGTGGATCGAAAATAGAGTATACAAATGTTTTGTTATTCGATTCAGTGAAGTTGAAAGAAATTCCTCGAGTACGTTTGAAGCTTGTAGGTACTTTGTTTTATTGTCTATGAAAATGTTCAATATGAATCTGTTCGCTTTGAAACAGTTTAACATGGATGACGCAATGGGTTACAAATAAATCGGCGTGGATAGAGATATCATGGTTACACTACATTACAATAATTAAATAAAAGCTTAAATACAAAGAGTAGGAGATTTTTGTTTTTTTTATCTATCTCCGACAACGGAGCAGGTGGGTCTCCTATATGGTACGAGAACACCGCCGCCCATGAACAACCGTGCCACATTCCGTGCATTGGTTGTGTTGTCGGTTTTTACACTGCTTAAAGCGGCACTTTTAATGTCCTTCGATATCCTTACTGACTCTGCGAACTACAGTACAAGTAACGTTTCACGCTCTGTATTCTGTGAGCCCGTGGTATCACTTCCAACGAGCCGGCCCATTTAGTGCGTCCGCTTATACTTTAGCATGGCTCTCCCACGGCTGTGACAGTATTAACACACTCGAAATTCCGCTTCATGATAGACATATTAAACAATTTACCAACGAGGCTCACTGATAATATAGAATAGTTATAAAATAGAATGTATTTTTCTCACAAAGGAATCGAAGGAATAGAGCTCTCTAGACAAATTAATTATGAGTAATCATAATTAAAATTATAAATAGAAAGCCAATTGCATTGAATATTATATAAAAGAGAAAGCATTTCTCGTGCAAACCACATTTGCTCATAAATATCGTAGAGGATTTAAAATGAATTTTATGAGAATTGTATTATCTGTTTGTTTCAGTTAACATTGGGAATTAATGTAGGTTTTTTCATTTGCAAAGCTTTTATATAATACTATTTTCATTCTATTTATATTTTAAAAATTAAATAATCATTATATAATGATTATTATTTATTTAATGAGCGTTACGATTTGTTTTTATTAAAATTTTCATTTCCGTTGCTTTATAAATGATTACTGATATAATAGATGTAATATACATACTAAAATTGTAATAAATATATTATGAAACACCATTGTGTACATAAGAAAATAACGTATATTTTTTTTATATAACGTGACACCTTAGTATGCTTAATGCTATGGAAAAATAATTATAATATAGTACAGTATATGTATGTGTATGCAAAAAAATATTTTAAATAGTTTTTCAATCGTGCGAGAGCCACGCTAAAAGAGGGACTCACAAAATACTTAGCGTGAAACGGTACTTGTGCTGTGTTTCGCAGAGTGAGTGAGGATGAAATGCCACTTAAGTGGCGTAAAAAGTTAACACAACCAATGCGCGGATTGTGGCGCGGTTGTGCATGGATGGCGGTGTTCTCTTACCATAGGATCATATAGGACACCCACCTGCTCCGTAGTCCGCTATAAAACACTATAAAAAAATATTTCTTTAATATGAATAACTGGCTTGTAAAACGACGTATAAAATGTGACAGATGTCATGGATAATACGAATATTTATTAAACTTACGTGATTAAAGATTGTAATTTAAATAAAGTACATCATGTCTTGCTCTAAGAATGGAATCCGTGAATAAATTACCCGTATAAAACTTGTATAATTTGTTCATATTACATTTTCTATATATTTCTTATAAATTGATCTATTTTACACTTTAACAAATACATCCGTATGTCACTCGACGTCTTTCACATTTTATGCGTTGCTTTATCAGCCAGCTACACATATAAAAAAAAATTTCTTTACATGTATACATTCAAGTACTTATAATAAAATAAGTACGAAGGACAACGAAACCGGGGACCTCGCACACAAAAATATTAATTAGGGTCTCACGGTTTTTTTTCTCTGTCAGTTTTGAACAGATTTTTCATTAAATGGAATTTAATTTTTTAATGAATTAATTTCATTTCATTTAACATCTAAAACTTGACTATTTGATCTGAAAGGTTGATAAAAATATAATACCGGGAAAAATTGTATACTTAAAGATCGAAGTAAAGATTTTCGCTCATTAATTTCTCCAAAATATTTTTAAACCCGCTAATCGAATCGCCCCTCGTTTATTAAAACCTTTCTTCAATAGCGGGAGAATTCTCATTTGTCATGGCTGTCATGACGTCACGTCAGACTTCAGCCGTGACGTCAACGGGAACTAATTGATAATTATAACCGGTACAAGCTTAATGAATGCCTGAGTAGGACACGATTACTGTTACCAATGTCGCTTTGATCATTCCTTAAAACCACCGCAGCTCATTTCGGTCAGGCATAGGAATTTCAATATGTTTTATGAGTAATATCTATTAAAAATTAGTACAAGCCTCCAATAATAAATAATGAGTCACGAAAAGAGGTATGTACCTGTGTCTTAGTCTATAATCGTAGCATATAGTATGTACTTACATCTCTTCCATTAAGTAGCCAAGTAAGATTCGCGGGTGGATCAGCAGGGGGTGACACACATTGCGCCCGAAGTGAGTCACCAGATGCATACCACCCTTTCTCCGCCTTTATCGTGGGCTTCTCAGGCGGAAGTTCTGTAGAAAATGACATTTATTAAGCATGTATCTTGATATGACTAGAATCTTTTTTGGGCCGAATCGTCCGAATTGATACCACGGCCTCACAGAATACTCAGCGTGAAACGGTACTTGTACTGTGTTTCGCAGAGTGAGTGAGGATATCTGAGATCTTTAAAAATGCCGCTTAAATGGCGTAAAAAGTTGGCAACACAACCAATGCGCGGACTATTGTGCGGTTTTCCATGACTGGCTGTGTTCCCTTGCTATATAGGAGACCCACCTGCTCCGTTGTCCGCTATACTATAAAACTAAAGCATCTGAGAAGTGAAGTTAAATTTATAGGAGATAATGTATGTGTGTATCGTCACCTAATTCTTACGAAAAGTTTGTTATCTTCACTAGGATTCATATATCTTTAGATTTATACACTGCTTTTTTATTAGATATAGTTTTTGAATATATAAGATACATTTATACATTATACATAAAAATGTAATATATTTATTTTAATGTAAATTAATTAATTGAACATAAAATTTTATTTATTCAGTAGGTAATAATTTTATTATTAACAACTTTAAAATAAGCTCATTGACTATATTTATATACATATCTATGAAATTAAGATAATATAAATTTTATAATGAAATATATTTAACTAAAATAACCGCTAGTAACTGTCATCACAACGTATGTGTACCTTTATTTGCTTAAGTTTTTTCACATTACTTATTCATAGACATTTTTTGCTTACTTTTTATTTACCCGTGGGCGAGACGTGTTGAAGCATGTACTGACGCACTAATTGGGCCGGCTCGTCCGAAGTGATACCACGGGCTCACAGAATACTCAGCGTGAAACGGTATTTGTACTGTGTTT